>VZSG01000588.1:0-12801 GCA_013398315.1 Nothoprocta pentlandii | reverse complement strand
GGCCTCCCTGCTGCCCTCCGAGGGACTCTGAGGCCTCCCTGCTGCCCTCCGAGGGACTCTGAGGCCTCCCTGCTGCCCCCCGAGGGCTCTTGCGGGTCTCTCAGGCTCCTCTCCCCTGAGGGGCGGCTGCCAGGCCCTGTCCCTGCAAGGCGAGGTGTGAAGGACCATGGCGCCTGCTGCACACCCTGCTCTGGCTCTCTCAGAGCACCGCTCTGGGGCTCAGTCTCCTCATGGTCCCACCTGGAACCAGGCTTCCCTCATCTGCCCTATTCTTAAATTTATCTTTCATATCTACTAGCTGGTCGTGGCTAGGAGGTCTCACTGCCTGCAGGTAGTAGCCTCCAACTAACTGACAGCTAAAAAGTGCTGTTTAATCCACTGATAGAAAAGCAGTCATAGAGCAAAAGTAGTCTTACGACATTACTGCCATTTTACCTGTGCACACAATTTCTCCTACAGGATCTCAACCTCCTCAGACACTGTAGCCAAACAACTCATTCTGCCTTCCTCCATTTTTGCCCATTTCGCTTCTAAATCTCTCACTTGACAACCTTCAAACAACTGCCAGGGAATAGCTTTTCAGTCTTTTCCTTCCTTTCCAGTTCATTTTCTCTCAGTATTTCCCTCCTGTTATCCTATGTTAAACACCCCCAAATCAGCTCGACATACAGCATTCAGAAATGGTAATAGCTGGTATGACTATGGCCCAAGGCCAAGCAGAAGATAGAACAGAGGTAGATAAAATGATTTAGTTCTTCTCAGTCTGGAAATGAATATTGCTGCCAACAACTGTAACACTCAGCTATTCAAAAACTGCAGTACAGACATGATTTGCTCCATAATATTAACCATTTTCTGCTGCCTTGATCAAAAATGCTGAGAACGTTCTGTTCAACACTATCAAAAACCTCCTGCAAAGACTCAGGTCAGAACCACCCCAAACAAACGAATGGTCTAGGACTTGGTAAAGATAAATTTTTGATCTCACTGTGTAGAAGCAACCAAAACTATGAATGTTACTGAAATGCTTTTGCAGAGAGGAAATGTATCTGTAAATGAAACCAACACTCCTACTCACTAGTCCATGACACCGTTTCTTTATCACTAGGACAGAAATGCAATACTTTTCTTCCTATCAAAGAGCATTTCCCAACCAGCTGCTGAATAGATTTCCTTAGGACCAGGAGGTTATATCCTCAGGGGTTAACCATGCTGTAGTGCAGGGGAACATTTTATCAATGTCCCTCATGAAGGGGAACCTCAGAAGTCCCATTTTAGGGGAGCTGTGTTGCCAGCACCACTGGCTGGGACCTCCCTGCAGCTACAGTCGCCCAAGCCCATTTTTGGCACACCAAGACCTGACCATGGCTCAGTGAAAGCAAGTGAGGGCATCCTCCAAGGATGCCTTTGAATCAGGCCTCCGAGAAAGGCATGTTCCAATGAAGCACCTTCGCTGCTCCCACCCCTCTGGAACAGCTGCCACTCTCAACTTTGGCCACAATGGCCCTCAGTAAGACAAAGAAAACATCCTTTGCTGCAGCCCCTCAGATGATGCAAACCCACTTGCTGACCTTTCTGGGTGAACATTTTTCTAGTGTGAATGGGCCAGCTATGATCTCACTACCTTGTCAATGAAGAGGAAGTGGGGAAAGCCTTTTCAATGTTGAATCAAAAGAGGGCTTTTATGCAGTCTGACATCAGGGGGAAACACAAGAGGGCTTTCCAGCCGCACGGCAGGAACAGCCCAGAAGGCTCTCCAGAACCTCTCCCCCTACCTTGCCAGCCACCCTCGCTCTGGGCCAGCTACTTCATGGCAGGAGCAGACATTGAGCTCTGAACGCAGGCTTGGCGAAAGGCTCATAAAACCATCAATTATATCAAAGTTACAAGAGGATCTGACTCTGGAGGGCATAAATATGGATTCTGTTCAGAGACTTCTGGTGTGACAGTGGGGTCAGCATACAACCTTTACAATGAACATCCTGTTCCTGCTTGACCCCCTGTCCTTTTTCTTTCTCTTGTACTTAATGACTCTTTGGAGTAGTCTTGGAGCTTGGAAAAAAAAAAAAAAAAAGAAGGTCCTCCAAAGCTGGCTGATGTATAATGATATTGCTGGTGGCAATATATTTACACAGCCACAAAAAGCAGCTGCTCAGCTGAGCCTACTTTTAGCTTGCACCCTATTAAAATAAATGCAAATCTAAAAGCTCTAAAACTGTATCCACAGCCTGAATGAGGCACTGAGATTCCAGCACAGCACAAGGCTGGGGCAGCAGCCCCAGAAACGATGTCCCTGCAAAGCTGCTGCCAGCAGAGTTTGCAAGTGGGGAATTTAGGGTGCATGGAGCACCCCAGCAGCAGAGACCTCAGCCAAGTCTCTCCTTTCTGTCTCTCCCCGTCACTGCTGGGGTGGGTGACAAGCACAGAGCTGCTCTGGGACACACAGCCCCACCGCACAAGCGCATCATACACAGCACAGCTCTTCCCTGTACACCTTGGTATGTATTAGGTGCTGTACAAGAGTAATTGAAAGCAATATCAAACACACAGGTAATAGCACCACATATTCCAGTTTTAGTCCAGGAGTTGCTTTCCCATTAAGCTCCTATTCTAAATGGCTTACAGCTGTAAGGCAGCAACTTCCCCAGCTTGTTCTCAGCCCTCAATTAATTAAACTGATCCCATTTTTTTTTAACCTCAATTTTAATTGTTTCTGCAAAGTCCACCAAAGAAAGGGTGACAAGCAAATGTAAAGGATAATTATTTTTGGAAAGACTGAGGAAATGTGTTCAGATGTTTCTCCAGCTTATCTGAGTGTGAAAATGCTTTTCATACACTCAGGAAAAAGGAAAAAGGAAAAAGAATAAGGTGTCCTGCTCAGATGTGTGACTTCGTGCAGGAGCAGCAGTGACCTGGCTCAGGTGTCACACTTGGTGTTCAAAGCATACAGAGCTACATGGGTTAATAGCACCTTTCTTAATAAGAAATCAATTGCAAGTAGAATGATCAATGTGCTGTGCTGGGCCATTTTATGTTCAAGAATGTTCTTTTTTAAACAAATTCTGCTCTCAAAATACTCAAAGCAACATAAATTCATAGGTTTGATAATAAATCGTTAGTATAAGTCTAAACTCCTGCACATAAATGTAAATCAACATTGGTTTAAACACTGATAAAAATTAGAACACAGTGAAGCCCCGTGAACATAGAAATATTTCACGTAATATTTACTGGAAAATTGCAACAGGGAGAAATGGATTTTTTTTCTAATGATTAAATACAGCATGAAGCCGTTGAGTCTTCTATCCCTGGGGTAAGATAATTTGAAACACATTTTTTTAGATCAAAAGTGTTATGTTGTCAAATATAAAAGCCCAATTTAGGCTGCATAATATTTAATTAAGAAAACAGCATTCCATACTGTGTTTTTTTTTTTTTTTGTCCAATGCCCCTTGAGTCATTTTATCTCCTTAACTTCAAGTTCTGTTCTGTGCGAGATCATGGGAAACGCAGAATCAACTTTATTTTCCTTACAGAAGACGAAAACCTACAGGGAATCCTATGAGAACCAAATCCAAACCAAACATTTTCCAATAATCATGTAATTTGAAAAGCTCCCACAGAGTGAAGAGGAGCAGTTTCCCAACGCACTTGCCACGAGGATGGATAACAAGGATCAGGTAACACAGGGCAGCCACAAGAACACCCGAAGCTGCTAATCGAAGGGGAGCCCCTGAGGGTCCCGCCGTCACCGTGCGCTCACCTTGACGCTTCTGTGGTGTATCCGTGAGGGCTGACATTTCACGCTGCTGGTGTTGCAACAGCCCGTGCACCGTTTCACCTCCACGCAGGGCGGCCATATCAGGAAGTTGGCGGAGGTGGGATCGATCTGACTCCGAGGTATCTCGTATATAACCGTCCGTGTTTTGCAGACAGCCGGGACGGCTTCCTCTGCGAGCAGAAGAAATTCACACTTGCAGGTGAACAGCTGCTCTCACCTCCGAGCACCCGGATACTTTACACCGCCAAATTATGACTGGCAGCTTTAGCAGGGGTTTGGAGACAGGGTTCTCGCTTCCCGTTGCTTACTCGTGATTCGGTGCTAAGTTCCCTTTGCCTGCCCTGTCCTACGCGACGTGTGCTGCCCCAGAGAGGAGCCTGGGCCACTCCACAAGGCCCTGCCCTAAACTGAGGGTTGCTAAAGCTCTGAGCCCCAGCACAGCTCGGAGCACACACCGCCTGACAGCTCTTCAGAGCTGACAGCAAGCCAGGGGCTTCTCCAAATGAGATGATCCTCCAATACGGCTTCCTAGCCAGTGCTCAACAGCAGCTGTTATTTTACAATATTGGGGCTATCATTGCATATAGATACTGTCACACAAATGTGCAACACATTGCAAACACCACCACAGAAGTTGCACTGAGAATATTTATCTCACACCCAAATTGGCTGAGCTGGGAAACCACCTGTGCCAGCCTGAAATTTCTGAGTTCTGGGTTTCCCCTTCCACAACCTCAGCATCCCTGTATCCGCGCGCGGGCTCCATCCACTATCCCAAATGGCAACTGCTCCTCTTTCTCACTGAAATGATCAAAGCTTTGTACGTGTTGGGGTTTATTTGACTTGTGATTTTTTGAATAAGGCAAAATCACCAGAGTCGCATGAAAGCAAAGAGCTTGCAACGTGATTTTTAGTTAAACCAGGATTTTGCTGGGCCCAGGTAAGCTGAGCTTGTAGACAGCCAAACACATAAAGATTAAAAAGGAATAGCATTGTGCTATGGTGCTGCCACAGAAAAATCCAAACCATTCATCTTTTCAACCAAGGGACTGCCCAAGAAGCAAAGCTGATTAATTCACAAGAAAAACGGCCCACAAAATACTAGCAATATCACGGACAGCTCATTCAATATGTTATTCGAAGGCAGGTTGGGGTTTTTTTGCCTTCCAGTGGAAGCAGTGAGAGCTTTGGAGCAGATGGGGCCGGGGATTTTTCAGCAACCTCTTCAGTTTAAGAAATTCAGGCCTGGCCTGAAAAATCTAGGCTTGGCTTGGGGAGAGAGGCATTTTGGTGGGCTAAACAGATCCAATACTGCAAATTGGCTGAAAACTTCTGCAAGTTATTGAGCATATCCTGTTCCCCCTGACTTCGATGGGGAGGAATTGGGCACCTTGCAGAGAGAGAGGCCATGTGCAGAAGACAACTTCAGAGCGGCTGCTCTAATCATATGGACAAGTGTGGCACAAAAATCCCCATCTAAAATCCACTGACATCTCTTTAATTTCGTATTTGGACTTGGCTGAACCATCGTTAATGTTTTTTAAAGAAAAAATCCCTTGTAAACATTCCTGGTGCCCTACTAAGGATGGAAATCAATGCCCCAGCACTTCTGTCAATCGCTTTTAATTTTTTGAATAAACTCTTTTTGTTTTTTTTTCTTTTAAATAGAGTCAAGCTGTTTCCTTTTGTACAGCTTCTGTACTGAAAACTCTACCAACTGTTGATGTTTTTTAAAGCACACTGCTGTAGTTGTTCCCCACACTATGAATTATACATCGAATATCACAGCATTTTCTAACCAAGGCCTAACTTCCTAACATGCTGCAACAAGAAACTGAATGTAAAGAATTTGTGCTCGCCTGGCTCCTATGGACATCCTCCAGCAGATAGCTTCTCAGGCAACGCTCATTTTGTGCACAAAAAAAGGCAGCAACTAGAAATGGCCTTTTTTTCCTTTGTGCGTGTCACATTTTTCCAGTGAAACGTCCTGCTTGGCTGACCAAAAGCCCCCCCTCTGTTTTTACCCCCTGCACGAATAGCTCGTTTCTTACCAATGCTTCTTTTTCTGCGAATGGGCACAGGACGATTCTCTTGCGCATGTTTAGCAGAATGAACACTGTAAGACCTCAAGTTTGATTCTGAAACATCCTCATACCCTAAAACAGGAAACAAAACGGTAAATCTTAGCAATGTTATAAGAATGACTGTCACTTCAGTGCTGTTCCATACATATAAATGTGTTGTTCATGTGCATAAGACCAAATTCTGCTGTAATTAGTCTAATATAACCCCTGCCAGTGCAACTGCAAGGGCATAAGGCAGAGAAGACATTAGCATTTAATGTCACATATAAGCATGCACAATTTCGCTCTAATATCCATTTTACTGAAAGCCCCCTGAAGCAGTGCCTGCTCTGCAACACAGAGCCATATCTAAAGTAAGACAGCTGCATTTTCATGAAAAAAAAAAACTTTCTTACTGGAAAGGTATAAGAACAACAGTATGTCACTTCAAATGTGTCTTAGAAGAAGTTTCTTGAAGTTTTGGCACGAGGCTCCAGTACAAAATACAGCATTACACCCCCAGCAGCAACAATACTGCTTCTGTAAATTTTCTCTTGCCTGCTTTTCGGGACAATACTAGGACAGAATCAAAAGCAAGAAGTAACTAGCATGGCTTTCCTTTTAGCCTCTCTGTAGCAGAACAAATCCCCTGTGAAGTATCCTAACCTTTGGAGGGGCATCTGAAGCTACTGCAAACTCTGGGACCGCATCCAGGCTTGTCTTGTTCCCTAAATAAGCCTACCACATGGGTTAAAGGGCCATGAGAAAAAGCAAGGAGGGAAAACTTGGCATTTCATTTATCAGAGAAAGCAACAAAATAACTGCTGCAACTATTTAGTTTTGTTAAGGGAAGCAGCCCAGGTCGTGTCCCCTGCAGTGGGGTTCTGAAAGCACCAGCGCAATCTGCAAACGGGATCGGGAGGACAGAAGCAAACTGGGCACCGCCTATAGGCTCCAGCCCAGCTAAACGTGGATTTTTAGCACCCCGCTGCTTGAAGGCCCCTCTGTAACATCCCTGCAGGGTTTCTAGGCTTCACTGCTGGCTCCAAAGCAAGCTGTGATATACACTAAGAAAATGTAAATGATTACACAATAACCAATTACCCTGCCCACGTGCTGCCTACATCCTATCGTCCTCATCACGCTGCTTTTAACCCCGCCAACTCGACCTGCTTCCAGTTTGCACAGTTCAGAATAGGTCCTGGTGACGCTGCAACTTTTTTTGCCCAGCTTTGCTAATAACACAAACGAGATGGGAAGGCTCTGAAAACAAACTGCCTCCTTTCCTCCTCACCCCAAGGAAAGCTGCCCAAAAGAGCGTGCAAACAGCGAAATAACCTCCAGAGACTGGAAAGATATAATGGCAAGCTCAGCAGGAGCTCTGTGCCTTAAGGTATATCTTTGCAAAGACAAAGCATGTCTTTGGACATCCTTTTCCATCCTTAGTTAAGGGAAGATGAATGGAGAGATCCATAAGACAGTGCCAGGCACATCCACTTGTCCATCCTGTCCATTTTCTCATCAGTAAAACAGGTTTGTGTCTGAAATAAGTGAAATCTAGGGCTCTCTTCTAACACCTGTACAGAATGCTTCCTTCCCACTGATTTTCATGGGGATTTTTCAACCTGACTGGTTAGCTGACTAGGGACCTTATTTGCAGTCCCTCATCCTGTAAGGTTCGAGCACAGCAATGACTAATGGATTTTATTTCTGCTTTTACCAGGCCCCGTGCTCCAGAAAACTGATCATGGGATAAATCAGTGGGACTGCATGAGATCCCGCAGGAAGCCTGCAGCCGAGCCGGGGGCCAGCGCCAGCATCCCCTTCCGATGGCGCCGGGCCATCCACCTGACCCGGCGGCCGTCGTGCAAAACGAGGATCCGTTCTGATCTTCTTCCAGCCCTCTCCCGCTTCCTCCTGCCCAGCCACCCAGCACCTTCACACCAGCCTCCCTCCTGGCAAGCTCAGGTTGTCACAGCCCTTCCCTCATTCTGAGGCAATGAAGTGCTGCTCACAAGAAAGCAGCACGAGTTTTGCTCCGTGTAAGACCCAAGCCAGGCTCAAGAGCAACAAGTGCACGCAGCCAGTGTTAAAAGGGAAAGGATTAAGCGTAAAATGAATGCCTTTAATCCTAGCTGCTTGGTGGGCACATCTTGCTGCAAAGAGAACCCGCCGCTGGTGCCAGCTGTCCAGGGCCCGAGCCCCAGGTCCTAATCCCGTATCCAACACACTGGCATCGCTCCCTTTCAACGTGACTGATTCCATGCTGTCTTGTTTAGAGAAACCGGTAAGACCAAAGGAATAGTATGATTAGCTAACCAATATGTTAAGCCATGTGCTTATATATAACTGCTCAACTTAGGCGCAATTAGCCATATTCTATCATCGTGTTTATAAAGCAAAGTGACATGTCGAGGAGCATGTGTTGCTTATAAGACAATTTCTAAGGTGAGGAAGGCCTCTGGCTCATACTGTGTTTTGCTGTCTCGCTACATATCTTAGGCATGTATATTATTTCATAGGTTCATGTCCTGTTGCAGATGGGGATTTCTTACATTAAAATAAAGGGAGATTTACAGGACTAGCACAGCAGACTGCAAAGCAAGTTCCAGTGAAACCTCAATGCATTATGTAACACAAATTGTATTTCTCTGTTGCCATTTATTTCTTAATTTTTTTTTAAATAAACAGCACTACAGAGCACGTGGCTGGTGTCAGACAACTGCTGTGATGCTGAGCGCACTTGGTCTCTCCTTGATCCCCATGGGCATTTGGGAGTCATTCCGTTTCCCACTGAAGTCATTGGAAAAGTCATCGGACTTACAAGATCTTCAGGTCAACAGGAGTCCTGCCCAAGCAGGGCTGCAAAGACAGAAAGTCCAGCTTGGAATTCCACACTTCACCCTGGATTTGTGGCCCAAAGACCTTTTCTTTGATGGGACTGTAGCAGGGATGCTACAATAATTACAGTTTGCTCTATCTGGTCTGACTTTAAAGAGGCCTGAGAGGATCTGGCAACAGCATTTCCCAATGAATCATGTCAGAATTTGCACCCATTTTCCCAATATACTGACTATGAAGTTGCAGAATGAGCGGTCTCAGGAAAGGGGAGTTTATGGGTGCTTAGCACCTTACAAAGAGAAGCTTGAAGCAGAAAGCTTAGAAACGGGTGGTTCTCAGTTTAGAAATTGAGTGCTGCTTGTCACTAAGCGAAGATGGAGGCTGCTGCACTGAGCTAGATTAATGCAGCTCTCAACATTTTAATAATAAAAAAAATGCTTTCATGGCAGATGATCAAGAAATCTCTCTGTAATCTTTTCTTTACTGACAACATTTCAATGATGGGTAGAAAACCCTCGCAATTAGCCTTGGTCAATCCATTAACGTAGCTGAAACTGTTCTTTTTGGTCGGATGGGCATTTTTCCACTAGATCATGGTGTAGCTAACATATAAATCTCACAGTTCTGTGACATCCTGCCAATGCGATTACTGGTCTCCTAAATAAGCATGTGGAAAGCTTTCGAAGACTAGTCTTCCTTTATATTCATAGCCTTGTATTTCCACGTTGCCGTCTCCTTTCTGAACAAATCTTATGTGTAGGTACAATCTTAAATACAATGCAACCTTAGCACACACTCTTCCACATGTCACTTTGATGAACACCCAGAATGTACAGGGCCAAACCTTCTAGTGCCACCAGCTTAGGAAATTCTCATTATCTCTTTTTCATGAATTCCGTGTAAGGTGCAATAAACCAAAATGGTCTGTCTTGCAAATGGGTCCTAGAGCCAGAAAGCCCAAGGCAACGTCAATCTGTTTGTTTGATCTCCTTTCTGGCTCATGCAAAATATGCCCTTCTGACATCCAAATGCAGAGATAGATGTCATTAAGTTTTCAACTTTGATCTGTTGAAGGAAATATAAGTAGCAGCCTGCAAGATCCTGTTTGGTTTAGACCTTTTTTCCCCTCCCTTACCCAGACACGATCAACCAACTGCAAAGAAGGAGCATTCTCCATACGTGCCTTGGGGAAACGCAAGGCACATGGTAGATGCTTGCTGGTCATGAAGTCTCGGGGCTACAGAAGAGTTTAGCACCTTGCATCATAACATCTTTGATTTGAGCCCCACACCAAGAAAAACCACCAGCCCTAAGTCAGCACCCCATTTTTCCAATGGATTGGGCCCTTGGATGCAATGATCTAACACTTTCCATAAAGATATACTGTTAATTTAGAACCTACCTCCTCTTAGCACAGGCTGCCCTAGCTCTTAATCACAGGCCATTAAATTCACATGGCCTAAGGCGACCCTGCGGTTGCTGCCCTTAAACCACGCGACGAAGCGCACACAGCCCTGCACTTCCCCACGCAGGGACGCCACGGGGGGAAAGTCTGTTCCCAGCGGGAGGCAAACGGAACAGGCGATGAAATGAACCCTGCCTCCCACGGGACAGCTGGGAGAGGTGAAGCCCCAGGAGAAAAACCACCAAGGCAGAACTTCACGGGCAGAATAAAGGAAATGCCCCCGTTTCAGGGAGTTAGTCTGCTAGTAGTAAAGCTGGGAGCTCCGCACGCTGCAGCTGCCGGCTTCCCGGCACCGGGAAAACGCTTTCTGTTTTAAACAGGGTCAAACGCAGCTCTCCGTCGCGCCGATGAGACCCACTGCACATGGTGGATACCGGTCACAGCGTGTTTAACACGAGTCCCCGCTGCCTTCACACGGAGCCGGACACGCGGCACCGCGCTCTGCCAAACCGGCCTGGATCTTCCCTATCGAAAACAATGCTAAGCTCCATGTTGGGTAGTGTTTTTCTTTAAGTAATATGCCAGATGGTCTGGGGGTGTGGTTTCTAATTTTATGAAGGGGGTTATCAGTCATCTCTGCGCTACAATATAGCGACCAAATCTGTCAGAATACAAGAAAAACCTGCCCACTCTGACTTGGAGAACTTACTTTTCCAATTAAAAATATATACTTTGCATTGCAGGAGAGAAACTGGCTGTTCTCCCCTCATTTTCCACAGATTCTGCCTTGCTACTTGAGAATATCAGACATTTTCTGCATGCATGCCTGATCCTGCAAACTCTTCCCCTACAAGATCATTCTTAATTCCTGGGTCCACCCACTGAGTTGAAGCAGGGCTACTCACATGCAAAAGGACTGGCAACATCATGGACTAAAACGAGAGAAAGTGATCCCTGGAGGGTTTTTATTCAGATCCTTGGTTTAAATCAGCATTTGCTACGATGCAGAAATGCATCTACTGCACAGGCCCTCATTGAACTAACCCTTTTCCAAATGCAATTACAGCTGTAAGAAATACGTTTCAGAAATACCAGCCTGCCAGTGCGAAGTGCAAAGCGTCTGATTTGCTAATCTGAGCATAACATTAAATATAGAAAACAGGCCCAATCCTGTTTACTAAAGAAAACAGGGTAATTTCAACGTTCGATTAGTCACACTGATAAACCCTTCGCAAGGATTACTCATGGCAGTCAGGACTGCAGGACCATGCCCAAAAAACACGAAACAGGGCAGCAAAGCCTGGCTACTCTCTGCAAAGATCCCGTCTGGCCTGTGCAGCTCAAAAACGCTCACGTGCAAGACCAGGGTGGAAGGCAGACTGTTTCCATCTTATTTTTTAACACTGTTTTGAGTCTGTGTCTTAAGGCATTACTATTTCATGGCAAGCTAGTGAAATATTCATGCATCTTGTTTCTTTAATGGTTCCTAAACTGATGAGCTGCACGAGAAGAGCAAAACGAAGACAGTAAACTTGGGGCTGCCCTCTCCGCCGTCTGGTCACGCATCCTCTGCTTAGTATTTGCCACGGGGTAAATAATTACTCTCTGGAATACATTTCTCTGATGTGCCACATCCCCTAACGAATTCAGCTCCCGCCGCCGCTCCACTCGCCTCCCTTGCAACGGAGCCGCGTGAACTTTTGCTCCCCTTGCAAGTGGCATTTAAAAATGAAGCGTGCGCTTGTTACACTGGAGGGTTTGAAAAATAATATATTCTGGTAGCTACGGAACGCAGCACAAGCAGCCTGCGGAAGCAGCGAGCGCTGTGCTCAAATCCCAGCTCCCGGGTCCAGCCCTCCTGCAGCCACAGCCGAGCCTCCCCCTGAGGTCACGGGGAAAAAGATTGCGGCAGCAGCGCACTTGCCTGCTCCGAAACGGCCTTGAGTGGGGAAATACGGATTGCATTCCCCCCGGCTGTTGTGAAAGCTCCTCTAATTGCAACGATAAGCAATAACGATGAAGGACTGCTCTCCAAAAATAGGAAACCAATGCCAGCGAATCGAGTAATTAGCAATTTGCCTCTCCGGCGAGGTGTTGTGCAAGAGCAGAATATTCCCATTTCCAGGGTAATGGGAAGCTGCCTGCTCCCTAATCGCGTGAAAATTGAAAGCTGCATCCGTAAAACACGTTCCTTGCTCATGAATACGGCGCTACGCAAAAAACAGCCAGTTAAACCCACGAAGGATCCTGCAGCCCTGAATGAAGGTGATTGAACCTGGCAGAGACTTTACAAAAATACACAGTATATGGTTTAAAGGGAGATGGCCCGGGCCCAACGCAAGCAAGAACTCATTCATTTTGCTCCATGTTTGTTCTCGGGAAGATGCAGGTTTCCCCTGGGCACATCAAAGGTGCCGGGTTGCTTCTTTCTCAACGGAGAGACGAAAGCACCGGGAGCAAAGTGCATCAAGTGAAACCAAACGATAAGGAGCTCGGCTCCCCAGCGCTCCCGGAGCTGATTTACTGCTGCAACGATCTGTTTGAACTGCGCGTTCTCACTACACCCATTTGCATGCCTAATGATGCAGAAAATAACCCGCGCTGTTTTTCTCCAGGAAAAAAAAAAAAAAAAAAAGCATATTTTCAAGAGTAAGCCTCATAGGCAGCCTCCTGCTTAAAATCAGCGCGGAGGGTTTATTTTCCTTCTAACA
>VZSG01000587.1:444148-516469 GCA_013398315.1 Nothoprocta pentlandii | reverse complement strand
ATTTAGGTGAGGTTTTCTTTTGTGATACTGTGTTTGCTGCTAACACAAATTAAAATTTAGCAATGTTTTGTAACAGACAGCAGTAGTTATGCATTAGCTTAGCTTAAGAATTCAAATATAGAACTAAATTTAAGTGAATTCCAGTAACTCCGATCATAATGTTTTTATTGCCCTTTCCTTGGACAACTGACAGACCAGTTCCCTCCTCTTTCCCTGTGTCATCTAAGTTCATATATGATATGCAGTCTCTTATGCAAAAAAAAAAAAAAAAAAGTTGCAAGAATTTCTGAATTTTCTGTTGTCTGTAAGAGTATGATGTCTTTTAATATCTCCCCCATTTCTTCATTTCTGTCTTATTTTGTCCTCATCAGAGATAGAGGAGAGAAATGCCATGTGGTAACTTCTGCAGTTTCATGGCTGAAGCCGTTTTGCAGAAACCCTTTGTTATAGCTAGCTTGCTTTGCTAGCATAGATTTTTTTCATCTTGTTGTGGCAGAATTTTATAGCATAACAGTGTCCACATAAGCGATGTTGACAGTGTATTTATGCTGAGAAAGGTACCTCTATCTAGAGGTGCTGATGCAGGCCAATTTCAACTACGTTTCGCGGAGAAACTTTAAACCTAAGTTCTTAAAACTTCCCTGAAAATGCGTTACAAAGTAGAGAAGAGAGAGGCAATAATGACCTGCTGAGAAAAAGGCTGAAACGAGTCCTGAGTCTTATCAGGTACCAGAAAATCCATAATGGAAGCTTGACTTTGAGTCGCAAATCCATAGAAAAAGAAGCTTTATGTGAGTACAAGGGTAGGGACCGATAGTGTCAATTGCTTTTGCTCTACGTTGTGGATAGATAGGACTTTGGTCTTGTCTTCTGCAGGCAAGTGCCACTGAAAACCCTTCTAGTTTCACTGAGTAAGGCTTTGTCAAAGGCAAAAGTGTACATTGAAGCATGTATGTCAACAGTAAGAGCTGTCTGTTTCTTTGTTGGCTTTCACGTTTCTTTCAGGACTAAAATTCTCTTTCCTTGTGTACTTTGGTTTTCTTTTTCTAATGAAACTTAACTTATTTGGTTACTTTCTTGTAAAGTGATCCTGTGTGGACTAGTCACCGAATTCTTGCCATGTTAATACAACTCTTATAGTGTAATACTTAGCTTAATTTTAACATTTAGGCTAGTAGATAAATTTTCCCAAAAGTTTAAAGAGGAGGTGAGTGCATTCACCTCCAGTTTAACTTCCTTCCCATGATTAAGCCTACTTGGAAGGCTTACAGACAGTTAGATGTCAAAAAGTGGAAAATTACTGTATCTGACCAGGGATTTCTCGTTATGATCACCTATCACTGTGGTAATATTCCCAAAATAATTGAGCTCCGTCATTAGTAAAAGGAGATTCATTCTGAAAATTGGCTTTTACAGATGCAACTCAGAGGACAAATGTGGGATCTCTTTGCAAATTTTCTTTCTGAAAAAGATGGAGAAGTGGAGTCAAAAGAATGGTGTTTTATTTAGTGATAGCACTTAGAGTGTATAATAGTGTTGGCTGTGCATAATTAAATTTGTTATAAAATTATAAAAGCTGCTTAAGCACTGGCAGGAGAATTACCAAGCTTTACATTTCGAATAGTAATAATTCTTTCTGATGACTTCTTATGTACTTCCATGTCTTCTACTGTTAATCAGTGTGTGCAGGGTATTTCAAAAGCAGACATCATAGGATTCTGTCCTTCACTAGAGTTTTAGGTATAGCTTTTTAATAAAAGCTAAACCTTGTGAAGTTTTAAACAGGAACATAAGTTGACTTGATAATCCTTCTACTGGATGTTGTGGAAGCAGAATTGCTTCTTACTGATACTTTTATTTAGAAATGAAAAGTTAAGCTGTATATTACAACTATATTTCTGGGAAGAAAAAAATCCTGCAAATTGATGTATAACTCTGCAGAAGTCTACCAATTGCTTTTTAATTGGTATTATAGACCTTGCTCTGAAGCTGGGATGCTTTATTCTCCTACGTGTGAATATGTGGTATGAAGTTTCTCTAATTGATTTGCTTTGCTCATTCCATTTGATGTATCATTTTTCACAATATTTCATAATTTGTGCTCATTTCTAATGAACAGAGTCGTTAGGACAGGCATGTCTAAGTACAACTGACAGCTAACATTAAGTGCCAGATGCAGTTTATAAAGCTATGTAGAACTGCAGAGAACAGTTTAAATAAATTAGCACCTGTACATTAGTCTCACTTGCTGGTAATTTATAAGCGAATCAGTAGAGATGACATTTAGGTAAGTCATTGATCAAGTTAACAGCTGCATCCCCACTGCCCAGCTGGGATACCTAATTAATAGAGATTGCAGTGCTGACCCGGTGCATTTCCCTGGTTGATTCTGTAATCCTTTTATTTTTGTGATTTAACTTGAGCTTATGGCTGTAGTAAACAGCCTCCTTTCATTTTCCACTGTCAGTTTGGTGATATTCTACTTTAAGGCCCATAAATCTTAAGTAAGATTAATACAAGTAAAGCATCTTAATCTCCATGACCTATTTGTATGTCAGTATTTTTATTATTCAATTTTATGCAGTCACTAAATGCTCTTCCAGATATCTGAGAACATCATAAAGCTCTACTCTTCCCCAAAAGAGTTAGCAAATCTCTAAAGCCAGAATAACACTTACATGTTTATTTTCTTTTTTGTCTGCTGCATGACCTAATAGATTGCTGTCATGTAGACTGGATAATTGTAATATAAAATGCATCATCTATGATATTTAAAAAAAAAATCTTCACTTGCATATGTCTTGTTACAAAAGTACAAGTAGGATTACTCGCTGTGAGTGTTGTAAATGTGGGAGAAGCTTTGATGCTCACAGGGTATAGGGTCTTTAAATGAATTAAGACTTCCATAACCAAGATACATGGCACCGACTTGCTTTGAAAAATGACTGAGTACATCTGATTTTTGAACAAAGTCCAAATTCTATTTACAGAAACGGTTAGAAATTATTATTAGATATAAAAGAAAAAAAACTCGACATCATTCTTTTCATCTTCAGTATTTTTTTCATACTTCCACATCAAAGTTCATTTGCACTGATGGTTATTATATTTTTTATATTTTTCTTATTAATGTTGCTAAGTGTTTTGGAAAATTACTATAAAAATAGGAAAAATGACTATTTTTTTCAGTACTTTTTTTAATCTGAAAGTTCTGGACAAGATATCTTTTTTTAAATTGTCTTCTCAAGCTATTATTTCATGTGTATTTTTGTATAATATTAATTCCCATATCTACCTCTAATATTCTCAGTGTAATCTCTAAATACTGATGCTAATATGGCTAAGAGTATAGACTGGTCTTCCATTAGAAATCTGGGCCTGTGAAATATTGAATGGTAATAGCTAAGTGACCCAGCTCGAGAATTGGAGATTACCTAGGGGAAAAGCAGGAAGCTGAAATAACTTCAATTCTCTTGAAATGTTGCAACATAAAATTTTACTTCTGAGGTTAGTGTGTTTATGATGAAAGTTTTGTGTATTTTTAAAAAGGATTGAACTTGATACTTGGACCCCCATGCCAAAAGGGAAGGGAATTCCAGTGGAGAGAGTTTCAGATCTTTTTTTCTTTTGTTTTCTGCAAAGTATCTTTCTTCCCTGCATTTTTCTTACATAACTCAAACTATTTTCACACGTGATTTGAGCAATGAAATTAGAGTGGGACATTTTGTGTTTGAACTGGGGAGTTAATAGAAGTACAGGAGGACACTTAGGCCAGATGAATTTTTTTTTTTTCTCTTGCCAAACTACTCTGTTACTTGTGTAATTCAGGGACTGACCTGGCTCATGGTCTCCCTGCCCTATCGCAATGCGACTTGTAGTCAACTCTCTGAATTGAAGCCATGAATTTTAAATTTCTCAAGGCACTTTAAAAAAACAAAACAAAACAGATACACAGCCTGCCCCAGCTGGATGTGCTCTGTTCCGAACTAGATTTTCTGACCTCTAAGAAAGTGAGCAACCAACCCCCCTGGCCTGTGGGTGGGAAGGCAGCGAGGATCAGGAGTCGGAGCCTACGCAAGGCAGCAGGAAAACAAGGATGTGGCAGGTGTAGCAAATGTGCACAGCCTGCCGTGTGCGGTTCTGCACAGTTCATTTAATTAATTGTTCTGCAGTTAATTTGCTTGAAGGACCACCGGATACAGTTTGTTGATGGGGCAGAAGCTTGTTCTCATTATTCCTGATTTCAGACGTGGAGCTGTGAGGAGAAGGCAGCTCCATCCCGTCGCAGAGCGGTGAATCGTCCGGCCCCGCGGCAAAGGGTGGTGGGACAGGGTCACTTTAATCTGCTGTGGGAATGTCAAGTTTACCAACTCAGTTTAAGAAAAGTCTGCTGTGAATATGAGCTGGAATTAACTCGATAGTTATTTCAATCTGCCGTTTCTGAAGATGTAACTGCAGAGTATTTTTCTTCTGCGTGGATCAACAGCAACGTTTAAAATAAGCAGTTTTCTATGAGAATATAAGGGTGTTAAAATTATTTGCAGGAGAATGCTGAACCCATTCCACTGTTTTCCCAAAAGATGACTTAATAACACACTGGTGTTTCCCCAAATTATTAGGTACCAAGATTTTAAAGCTTGTTTATGCTGAAAATAATTATGGATATTTCTTTCCTAGGAAGGTGATGTGGAAGGTGGTGTGTTTGATGCCCAAAGGCAATGACAGCAGTGTGATTTAGCAAGTGGAATTGTGAACTAGCAGCCCAGGGTCTGTGGAAGTGAGAATGGGATAAGTGAGTGTTGCGTATTCAAGCGATGGCCTCAAGAACGTTGTCCTTGGTCAGACTTGTCACAACATTTCCTTGCTTCCCCGGGGTTCAATTCCAGCTAGGAGCCAGAGGGAGGATATGGGCCATGTAGCTCTTCTGGAAGGCAGAACTGCTGTTGCATCTCACGGGTTTCCAGGGAGCTTTGCAGCTAACACTTAACCTGGCTTATAAAATTATAAAATAACTTCCATCTGCTATCTTGATGTCCAGGAAAATATAGAACATGCAATTACTGATCTACTGCATTTTGATGTAATTAATAAAGATTTTTGAAAGGAAGCCTTTGCTTTAAATCACTGAATATTTTCATTGTTATCAACAATATCAGGGAAAGGTTTCCCTGATATTTGTTGTTTGTACCTTCCAGCTGCATCAAGACTAACTCCTATGTCATTCCTGACCTTTTTTTTTCTTTTGCTAGTAAATTGCTAGTTTACATTGCTAGTAAATGAGCATTGAGAACTACACTTTTGCTAAAATAACGTTTTCCAACAAAATCAAAACATTTGCATAGACAAAATCAGCAGCCATAAATGTTTCAGAAGGCCTGACTAAGTTAGATTCTGGGAATATCAGAAATTGATATTTGAATTGAATTGTTGATCAGAAAAGGAGAAAAGTTAAGGACCCTTTGCAGACTTTTTTTTTTTTTTTCCCATCTCTCTCTATCCCAGGATTGTTCCCAGCAGACTGTAAAGAGAAATGTCCCTCCTTGATCATGGCCTCATAGAGAGAAGGCAGGAAGGATCTTGTTCCGTTTTGGAACAAAAAAGATGACAAACCCATGACATAGGATTATTACTTGGCTAGTAGTTGTGCAGAGAGTTGAAACCAGTTTTAAGCTTGCTTAATACAGGTTTTATGTATGTTTTAGCATGGGAGGCACTCGATGAGCAGTCTAAAATAAACTTTAATTCAATTTTCAGGTGACAGTCATTCTCTTTGTTATGAATGGTAAATGATTGCATTTGATATTTATTAAGATTTCAGTGTCAGAGTAACTGTTCAGAGATTCTGGAAGTGCTTCCATAAAGACTACCACTTAATTATATTCACAGTCAGTCTTAGCATCTTATAATAAATTCTTCTAATATATTATTATATAAGGTGTTTGTTTAGCGTCCTTTGGCTCTCAGCAGATCTCTCTATTGTCATCATAATTAATCCCCGTTTGTTCATAAATAGGTGTTCGCCTACTGTGTGTATGCATAAAACGCCCATTGACTAACAAATGGGAATATAGTAGTCACTAAGAGAAACAAAATTACCATTTCATAAAATCAAGTTAAGCCTTTTGTTTGCTTCAGAATTCTCTGAATTTCTGTTCAGAATGCCAGGAGGGGATTAATGAAAGTAATAGGTTAAGTCTTCTTACAGTCTGTGCATATTAAATCAGTAGAAGCACTGACAAAACGATCCACATTCATGGAAAAAACTCTTCATTGTGTAATAGCCCTAAGGTAACCTAACCAATAAATAGGCAGCATTCCGAAGATCCTAGCTCTGCTTTTCCTGTGAATTCCCCTTCTCTTTGCTGTCTGGTGGAAGTAAAATGAAGACCACTGCAGTGGGGTTTACTCGGGTAGTAACGTCTTGTGGGGTTTAGCCTTGTAAGCCATTTTGCCTTACGTTTTACCAAAGGGCTTTGGAATATTTATATATCTGCCTTACTTGCTTGAGGCAAATAATAGGAACTTTAAACATCCCATTTGAATAGCAGTAGATAACTAGTTGAGTAAAACCAAACAATAGAGCTAGTACTTTATGTTGTAAAAATAATGGTAGATCTGAGTGAAAAGTGTCAGGTGTTCTTCTCGGTTGTGTTTTGGCAAACTTTTTGGTTCCAAAGGAAGAGAATTGAGTATGTTTAAAAGAAGAAAAGTTACAGTCGGGATTCGTTCTTTTCTTGACTGTTGGGACTTTGAGTTGAGTAGTTCTGGTAAGGTACAGTAATAATATATGATAAAAATTTAGCTTTGAAGGAGAAAATTCACACATTTTGATACACTAGATCACAGACTGCAGAATGAAACCTTTTTATTTTTCATGTGAGGAAGAAAATGAACTGCTTTTGTTTTCACCACAGCAGCTCTGTAGCATTTTTTTGTTACTAATTCACTTGTCTATGAGTTGTGTTGCTTTTGTAGACTAAGTATCTAAGATATGTTTTGCCTCTGCTTTCACAGGGAAAAAGCATTGATGATGTTTGTGTTTGTTTGCAGAAAGCTATTGCCTACCTCTTTCCTTCTGGCTTATTTGATGAACGAGCCAGGCCCATGATGAAGGTAGGCGTTTTTGTTGCCTTCCTGAGTACTTTAGCACAGTATTTTAATCAGAATTTTTCTTTTAATGAGGCCTATTTATTTGTTTGCAGCATCCCACTGAAATTTTTCCAGAGAAGAGAAGTAAGTATTGACTTCTATTTCTAAACTTACAATAGGACTTCTACGTGTGTAGAAGTGAACGATACAGCCTCTAATCTTGATATTTGAGGATTTGGGATAAAAAGGTGCTGATGGATTATGAAATACCGGAGGTCTTTTCAGACATCTTGTGAACTGACTATAGATAAATATTTCTGGTCATTTAAATAAAGACAGCAGGTAGGAAGGTGTGCAATATCCATTGAAATCAATGGAACGCTTCTGTTGAATTCCATAGCTTCTTGTTAGAGTTGTCTGTCACGTCCATAACATTTTCATTAATATTTTTAACTCCCCCAAAATCCTGATAACTTAATTGCTCAGAAGGAAGCAGTTTTGCAGCTTTGAAATTCCTATTGAAAGAGTCTGGGTGATATGGGTGGGAACAAAGCTCAATATTTCCCCGCTGTGCCTCAGATTTGGCCTGAAAGTCTCAACTCTGCCATTCTACCATTTACACAGTCTTTGGTGTTGCTCCTGAGACAGCTTGTTGAGACCCAGTTGTTACCTTGTTATGCCAGTTTGTTGGGCAGTTGCTCAAAGAGAATTTCACTAAAATCACCACTTACTTTTATGTAGAATATTAAAAATATATATCAAAACCTCTTGAGTTTAAAATATGCTATTTTAGAACATCATCATTCAGTTGGTGTGATGCATTCATTTTTAACTTCACAGTATGTGAGACAAAGTAGAAGGCAAAAGGGAAAGAGGGAATTAATCATAAATATGCATTTTTAGGACAGTTTATGGCAGATCTACTACTGCCATACAGATCTACAGATCTGCTACTATTGTATACACTTTCAGCACCAGCGTTCTTCGAGATGTTAGCTGTGTCCTCAGAAGTGTATTTGCTGATTGGTCTAAAAGTATTTGTATCTAAAAATAACATTTTAAATACATTTTACATTTTGACAGTTTTTCCTCTTTTCTGTTTTTGGAAAGAACCTTGGCATTTTGTAAGACAGTTAAATATATCATGCCATAAAATTATTATTAAATTGGAATTTAGTTGCCTTCTCAAATTGCTTTTTAATGAATAAAATAGATGGGATATGCTGAATTGCATGGAATTTTGTGGGTTTTTCTTAATCCTGAATTCATTATTTAAGTTGTAACATTTCCAAGTTTTAACACCCCAGAAATATTAACATGTCCTAAAATATCCCAAATTCTAACTACAATTGCTTTACATCCAAACCCCAATTGTACTGATACTTAGTTTAGCTTAGACATATTATTTTAGTATGGAACTTGTTCTGGATTTAGAACACTGTTTTATAGAGCTGTTAGTCTTTCACCTTCATGATCATTTTGCAGATTTCAAATGTCTCTTAATTTGCACTTTTCTTTTTTGCTATGAGCTAGATACCTGTATTCACAATACCAACAATAATCTTGAGTCTGTAAGATGTGCATGAGGAATTCCCTCATATTACAAAATGTTTCAAAATACTGTATTGAATAATTGCTTATGATTGCAGATTGAGGTTGTTGGTTGTTTTTTTTAACAAGCTACTCTGAATTACCAGATTTCCAGGCAAATTGAATACCCAAGAAGGGTTTTTTTTCTCTGATGTTTAAAAAAGCAATCAATGTTATAGAAGAGGTTTATAACTGCAATTAAATGCAAGGATTTTTTTTAGTGAGCGTATATTGGTTTCTTGTCTCTTCTTGCCTCTCGTTAGAAATCCAGTGGGGAGAAGATGGGCGACCCTTTCACTTTCTCTTTTATACTGGCAAACCGTCCTATTATTCGTTAATGCACGTAAGTATGTTGTCATCTGCAGTGATAATGTTAGTTCTCAGTCAGACGTGTGTTACTCTATAGTTGTGCTTCTGGATCTCCTGAATTTACTTGGCTCTTTTTGCAGTAGGTCGAAATCAAATGTGATGGATCTGTATTGTGACACAATATCCATTCTTAGAAGTATTTTTGTATCAAATTTAAGAGGATAAAGTATGTTATAGTTACTGCTTAAATTTAGAGGTTATTTTACAGTTGGGGCTGTGAACTGACTGTGAATAGTCTGAATGCTTCCCTATGTGCTGGGTGTGGGTCAGTAGCTCGAGGTTTCTACTGGATAGTGAATATGTAACAAAAACATCTCGTTCTAGGAAAATTTGTTGATAAATAGCAAATATTTTTCCTCCTAAAGGGTGAAGCTATAGAATAAGTGATTTGTACTGACATTCAGTACTAAGAAAATTTGCATTTGTTCAATAATTTTTTTGTTTATTTGTTGTAAGACTTTTATTCTGGCAAACTTAAGGCTTATGCTGATCGGAATGGTTCCGGGAGTAAACCTCCTGATTTGATCTGTGCTGATTATGATGTGATTATGATAAAAACTGTATCTAATAAATGTCACTAGATCCTGCTTTTTGAGGTATATTCTAAGCAGACGTTTCATATCCTTGACCATCAACAGCCCAAGCATGATCTGCCTCTTTAGAAGAGGTTATAGGGACACACTCAGGTTTTTTACATGTACTTAGAGAAGACAAAAGCCTTAGTTTTGAATGCAGCTTTTTTTTTTAATCAGACAGTCCTGTCACATTTTGTTTCCTCAGTAGATAGTCTCGAAAAGTTGCTTCTGTGATTAACGTGTGCTCCAAAAAATAAATGCAGTGTTACCAAATCCTCTGCCCGCCTTTCCTGTGCCCAGTTTTTCTCACAAGATTTATGTGATATTTATTTGTGTGGTGTGTGCCCAAAGGACAGAATCCCCACTTGTCAGGTACATTTATTTCTTTTAGAGAATAAAAACACGCCCTTCCGCTCCCCACCCCCCTCGGGTTTTCTGTTGTTGTTGTTGACCTTGGGCAAACGAGCTCCTTGCCCTGGCAGAAATGAAATGAATGATGAATGTGGAGCGTGTCTTTGCTGAGTAATGGAGCTGCAGCGGAGCCTTTCCGGGGAGGTTTTCCCTGCGCAGCCCGAGGCAGCGCGAGGACCCCTGCTGTTCATTTAAATAGGTATGTCAAATCCGCCTCGAAACGCCGCCGGTTTGATCTGTGGTAATATTTGTGAAGGTTCCATATGGGCTCGAGCCCCCCGCGGTGCTGAGAAATAATGTACAACGCTTCATGGTGCCGGCGCAAATTTCCTCGGAAAAGGGCCGCGCTGCCGCGCTCTGGCTGTCGGGGAGGATGATGGAGCGGAGGCGCTGGGCCTGTCAACTTGTTACACGGATGGGTTGCACGCAGCGAGGCTGCGGAAAATCTGTGCCTTTTAACTTTCCTACTTAATCACGGTTGTAGCATTGCCTTCAGACTGTATGCTACATTAATTCTCTTCCTGCCTTCTGCCTTTCATCCCAAGTTTCACGGGGAAAAAAGTAAAGCGGGCAGGTCTTGCGGAGGAGCCTTATCAAGCAGCTGTCATCTGACAAGCCATTTGCATTTGTTTTGGCTGGAACGGAGCAAGCCAAGGGCAAGATGTTTTGTTGCATTCCATCATAATGAAGAAATTACCAATTTTACAGGGAGCACAGGTTTATTTTTAGCTCTTCCTAGCCTTTAGAAAGAGTATGCAAGATTGCACTGGAATTAAGAGTAGGGTGCAGCTTGTTGCCACGCTGTAAGAAATCCCCCTTCCAACAAAATCGGTTTGACAAATACAAATTTCGTTAGTATAGGGTGTTTAAGTACTTGAGCATTCTTAGAATGTTTCTAAATATCTTCATTAAGTAGAATTATAGCAACCTGAGTTTGTTAAGTGGTGTTCAACAGTCATTTTAGTTAGTCAACCAAATGAAAGGTGAGATCTGCATAAAATTCCCCGTTTTATTTTAACCTCTTATTAGATAAGAGGTAGTGTGTACTGAAGATTTTTTGTAATTTATTTTAAAATCTCAGAGGTAGGGAAAAATAAATGTTCTATGTTAATACAGTCTACTGTAAGTAATCAGTCCCATTTTAGAGATTTTGAATTTTTACAAGAAGTACATAGGCTAAACACTATTTAGGTTAAACTTGTATGTCATTAATTACTACAGACTTAGGTGGAACTTGAATTTTATTAATCACAAGTGAAATAATTGCTTGCAGTATTGTTAGTTTAGGTAATGTTAGTTTAGGTAATGTTAATAATCACTATTGCCCATTAAAATAGTGACTATGTATTTTCCATATGTGTTATAACAGGCAGTGTTTATGTTGATGTATGGTGTGAATACTAAATGAACTTTTATAAAAAGATACCTTTTATACTCACGTTATTGTCTTTGCCTGTTGAATAAAGTTAGTTGTAGGGAAAAGGGCAATTTCTTTCTTCATGCGCAAGTGCTGCACAAAAGACCATTTCAGAAATGTTTAATGATAGGAGATTGGATCATCTAACCTCAGAGTTTTTCAGAGAGAAATGTAATCCTATTTTTGTGCCGTGCCAAGCAAGACGAAAGTAGCCTCTGCAAATGATTCTGTGTAGCAAATAGAGTTTTATGTTGTGCTTTGTGTACCTTTTTAGAAATATTGGAGGTTGTAGATAGTAAATACAGCAGAGCATTTTAACTCTTAGAAACAAAAACAGAGGCATATGCTCAAGTCAAACATGCTAGAAGCAAAGGAAAAAAGCAAAATATATAAATTACACAGGCTCTGCAGCAATTTTAAACTGTAATATTAAATTATATATTCCACACTTGCCTTTTTTCCCCTTTTTTTCCATGCATAAGGGAACGAGAATATTATTTTTCATTTTAAAAGGGTGCATCCTTGTACGAATCTGAGATTTGATCCCTCTATTAGAAATGGAAGCGTTTCAGCCAAACTAGTGAAATCAGCTATTTTGATTGTATAATAGCTGAGTTTACAAGACACACAGATGTGTACATTCATGAGTTTGACTATTGAATCTCCAAGTGATTAGTAAAATCTTCACCTGCCAGCTTTGAAAAAGCTTCTTCAGAAGCTTGCTTTAGTCTTTGGGGAGTGAAGATTTGTCAGATAAATTACTGGGCATTGCATATGATTCCTGATTTTGCAAAGACTCATCCACATACTTTTACTTCACACATGTGATTGGTTCCATTAGTCTGACAATTTCATCTCTATACAAAAAATACAAGCTTTATTTATTTATTTATTTTAAAAAAATACCTAGGACCAAGATTTTATCTCATAAGAGGGATGTAAATCCACTTTTACAGCCAGGAATATGCAGGGAATTCTATTTAGCAAGAGCAGTTTTCCTACAATTAGAAGTACTTTGAGAAGTACTATTTTCTATTTTAATGTTATTTGACTTCACCTCCCATGTAAAGGGCTTGGATTATCATTTTGCTTTTTTGTATGAATGAATATTGCTACAGGAATTTAACCAAAATTATTTAAAGAGATGATCTTTATTCCCAGAAGTGCATGTTTTCAGAACTTACATACGCTATGGAGTTTTGGTATTCCAGAAGAATACCTAAGGAGTAGCTTAAGGAAACCTTACTCTTCCAGCTGTTACAAAGCTTTTCTTGTAGCTCTAACAATGAATTTTTGAGTCTAAAACCTGGCAGGCAGCAGCTCATGCCTCTCTTTACTTAGCTGTGTGTATCAGTAGCTCCTGAAGGTGATGAGTGAGTCCTGTTACCTGGAGGTATTTTAGATGTTTAGAAGCAATTCTGACCACAGGCAGGAGGCACTAAGGTAACAATAGCAATTCCTGCCTTTTCTTCTTCACTGGTAAGACTTGATGGAGTTGCCCTTTTGTTCAGCTCGTGTTTAATGTATTCTTTGCTGACCACTCCAAAATATAAATGTGTTTGTCAGAGTGTAGTGAAGATGCTGTCCGGGATTCGTGACTTGTTTTGCCAGGGAGGACGGTGGCACTCTGCCCTGTGGAGCTGAGAGAACAGCAGCCTCTGAAGTGTAAACCCTTGGTGCAGGTTTTTCTGGAGCCCACTAACCCAGCCGCCCTCCTGACCGCTTGGCTAGAATCACAGAATCCTTAAGGTTGGCTGGGACCTCTGGAGATCTTCTAGTCCAGCCCCCTGCACACGCAGGGTCGCTGTGTTCTTCGTGCCTGGTTTGACTTTGTCCAGTTCCCCAGACTTGCAGAGCTCACTGGAACCTGGCAAGTCTTCCAGCTGATGTCTCTCCAGTTAGAGAACCTGCAGGCAAAACCTTCCTTGTCCTTCTCTTCACTCCTCACAGTTCTCCAGAGTAGAAGCTTCCATACTGAGACTGTCTCACATCTACCTATCTACAAGTGCATAAAAACTGCACACCTCATATCCTCTAACCCAAACCATGTCTTGTAAGCTTGCAAAGTGAGAAATCTACTGATATATTTGTGAGGTTTGGGAATATTTGGAAATATCGCTTGTTATACTCTTATATGTTATTTCCCATCTTTTAAAAGAAATAGACTGTAAAACGAATGAGTGCTCTTACAGATTCTCAATTCCTTCTTGACAGAGCTTATTAAAAATAAAGCCTTTCTGGAAGGCTTACTGCTGTAATACATGAGTTTTTGCACTGTCTTGGGGGAAGGTGATCAGTTTTATATTTTAGAGTTTTATACTGTGAAATTATTCCAAAAATACTTTGTTCACTCTGCAGTTAAGTGTCACCAGTGACCTCCATGACCTCCATCACAGATTTTTTTTTTTTTTAGTGAATTGTCCCCATCTATTTAAGTGCTTTTGAGTGTAGCTCAGATAACAATCTGTTCTTATTTCATGTACTTTAAGTACAAATGTTTTTAGTATATGTGCGGGTGTGTTTTTATATTAGTGGATAAATGAATTTGAACGGTAGGTGCTTATAGCTGTGAGAAAGGTTGTGGGTTTTTTGAACAACTACTGAGTTGCAGAATCTTCATTGTATCTTACTACAAATCACATTATTGCTTATGTTAAGAACTAGCATTTCAGTCATGAATTCATGACAAGAAGCTGCTGTCTTGCATTTTCCTCGCTGATGATCTTCTTTGTAAGCAGTACAAAGGAAAAAAAATGGATCCTCAGTGATTCTGTTACTGTATTTTCTCTCTGGGTTTAGAAGCTTTTACTGCAACTCATTATATTAATGAAATAAGTGAAAATGATTACAAGCTTTTTCACCTGTTAACATTTTTTAATACGTGCACTTTGCTCTAGTAGCACATTTTTGTTAGGTAATATTTAGAATTATTTTTCCAGATACTTTTTGACTTCTGATTCCAATTACTGATGTAATTAGAAGTATTTGACTTCGTGTTTTAGTTAGAAAAAAATCTGAACATTATTTAGATTAAGAAAAGCAGAGGATATTAAAAGATTCTCTCCTGTAATATTCAGTGTAGCTTTTAAAATATTTTTGCTTTTGTAAACTTGTAGATCACTGCCACAATTAGCTTTGTTTGAAAATGCAAAGCTAAGAAAGATAAGAACTTAAGAAAACTCCATTATGCTTTAGAAAAAAAAAAGGAAAAAGTATTAGTGCTGCAATCCAGAGTCAATATTATCAGTAACATTTGAAAGAGCAGAAACTCTGATTATGGTAAGTGCAAAACCTTAAATCTGTCTCTAGAGACCTGCCTGGATGAGAGGGAATCTAACAGATGCAAACCACTCTTACAACTGAACAGTCTAGAAAAATATAGAAAAATCTAAATATTTTTTCTTCATTCTTTGTCAATATTTGTATAAAATCAAGATAAAACTACTGTACAGTATGTTGTGGAAGTACTGTACAAACGCTTTTTCTTCATGTTTGAGAACTGTTTTTATTTAGAACATATGAAGATGGCAAAGATTAATAAAAATATCAGAATTCAAAAATGAACTGAATATAAAAATAATAAACATACTAAATTCTTATTTGTTTAGTTTTAACCCACTGTATATTTTTTGATTGTGGAACTTTTTGCCTGTGTTTTGAGCTTTTCTGAATTTTAGGAGTTGGGAGAGCTAAAGCAAATAAATGAATGTTCTCAAAAATATAACTATTGAGTGGAGAAATGCATTTAATCTTTTTTTCCCCTATATATTTTTAGGAAACATATGGAATGTTGCTAAATGTTCAAGAAAACCAAGACCAAATGTCAGTTCAAGACTTTCCTCCAGAGAAAGAAAAAAGGTAAGTTTCCAGTTGGAGGGAATATTGGTATTAACTTTCTTAAAATGCTTCAATATGTTTTTCTGGCACTTACGGTCTTAAATCCCAGTTTTCCTGACCTGTTGCATTTGGAGAAAATGTATAATTCAATCCAAAGTAGACAGAACTGTATTTCTTCAGTCTTTTCCTCCATACCACCTGTGTGCTTATTTCACAAACACATTTTTGAAGTTTTCACTGGTCCTTTGCTAATGTTTTAACCTAACTTCATGTCAAAAGTATAACTGTAATGCTTCTGGAGCGCTCACTTCTCACTGTATAAATAGGAAAACAACTATTTCTTTTATTTTTGAATCTCTTCTACTACTCTTTCACTATCCTTTATAGAATTAGAATTTTAAAGTACAATTTGAAAGTAAATAATACCCAAGATTTGGTGCCTTCCGCCTCTGTATGGATTTTTCTAATTACTTCTTTATTAAAAAAAATTGAAATGAACTGAGTTCTTTGTGAGAAAAAGAGGCCTTTGTAAACCTTGAGTAAGTAGCTCACTTCTGGAAAAACACTAAGGTGAAAAGCTCAGATAGTGTCTTTTGCGAGTTAACGGTTCTTGAATATTCTTACATGCAAATATTTCATTCATAGTGTCAAGATGCATGTTTTTACATAAAATATTTTGAACAGCTAAATCATCAAAACTGCAGTCATTCCAGACTATGTTGTTTGAATTTGTTTAAATATTATGGATGGTAGTTAACTGAATTTAATTCCTTTAAATTTATCTTTCTTTTTCCCTCCTCAACCTCTCTGATAAGCATAGTAGAAGCTGTTCAGCTAGTTAGCTCCTGAACAGGAAAAGATGCATGTGAGATAGAGGAAGGAGCTGTGAGGAAGTGCTCTGTTCATGGTTTCTTAATCTGTGCAATCAGGATTTTCTTTGAAATAAGTATGTGCTTTAAGAACTAAACATTTTTCTTTTCTTCTTAAGAGAATAAAGAAGAAAACAACCTTTTTTTTTTTTTTTTGAAAAACTATTGATACAGTAGAATATTAAAAATTCCTGGCTTTATCCATTTCTTTAAATTTAGCATCATCACTGTCTGTTCTTTTGCTAAGTAGCTATTTTGCACAGTCATTCTTTCAATATGGAAATTGTTTTTATAGTTCCTTGTATTTCAGAGGTAGCTCTATGTGCTATTCTAGTTGCGCATAGTTGCAATCTTGGCTTTTCCTAGTTTCAGCGTTTTTTAATTTATGTTAGTAAGAGAATTAATTTGCTGCTTTATTTCCGTTTATTAAAAATAACAGAAGTTCATGGTTTTTATGGTTTGAAAAAAGAGTCCCATGATATACAGCATGTTTCATCATCGACTCATGTTAGTTTCTGAGTAGACAAGGAAAGTGCTAAGTTCAGTTTCTTAGTGCATCTTTCAGAAAAATAATGCGATGTGACTCTGCACAGAGCTAAGCCAGTGGATTTACTGATGGGGAGACTGATCAGAAAGGAGGTTGGATTTGAAAGCTTTTCCCCTTTTTACATTTGTAAAACTTCAAAGAAGTCAAGGGATTACTTGAGACCTATTTTTCACATTGGACATGGAAATTTTCCTCAGGGATGCATTTGGATAGTTTAAATCCCAGCGTAGACAAGGTTTTCTGATTGGGTATGTGATTTTTATTTTTGGGGTGGGAGGAGATGGGGCCCATTCTGTAATATTGGTCTCATAGTGAAAGTCTTAAGTATGTGCTTGTGTTTGCGTATACCTAGTGGAGTCCATGACATTTTTCAAATATGAAAAGTTCTAAGCTTAACTCTTTCAGGATCAGGTCCTTTTTTGATTTCCATTAAAAATGGCAGTTATTTCTAAATAAATATTTCTCAGATCCTGCCTCAAAAAAGTATTAAAATATGTACTTGAATTACTACATAGTCACTTTGGGGAGGGATGATATTCTGAATTGGATCTTTCTTAATGCAACTGAAAAATACTCATTAAAATTATACTAGGATTATAGCAGGATTTAGGAAACTAATGTCACCTCTTTGTTTTTAACCTACCTGGTAAAATTGGCATGTATTTATGTGGTGACTTTCTGTTTTGTCTTTGTGTGTGCATTTCTAAAAGACTTATTTCAGACATTGATTTTACTCTGTATTAATGTCTCCATACGAGGCTGTTTTCTTACAGATTTCTGCTGTTGCTGTCAGAAGTGCAGCTTCTGTGTTGCTCTCCAGAGCAGGAGGGCTGATACTCGCTGCTGCTGGTTGTCTGATACAGCACGGAGCAGATCCAGATGATACAGCAGATAAAAGACAGTATTTTCATTGCTGCATTTGTGCTTTGACTGTGCCAGTCGTGTTGCAAGAATGAGCAGAAGAGTAAATACCAAAGGCAAAAAATACTGTTGCATTAAGATTTTTTTTACAAGGTTCTGCCTCAATTTTGTTCTTTACAGCTGGCATACCTAGCAGCAGGTTTTTAAAATTAAGTTTTAAGCATTGAGGAAACTAGCTTGCTATTCAAAGGTTACTCATGCTCACCAATCTTGGATTTTAATAATATAAATAACCTGCAAATGCGATTCATAATGTAATGAATTAATCCAGCAGTTGAAGTTAGCATTCCTTTCAAAAGATCGGTGTTTTAAAATCAGCACAGGCCTCGTTGTATTTGCTATAGGAACATGATTTGTATTTATTTGTAAAGGAAAAGGTACTTCTGAACCAAGCCTGTATGTGTGGTCCTTTGTGATGTAACTCTTAATTGCACAGTTAATTAAAGGAAGACTGTATGTGATATTTTCAGCAAGAACCTGCCTGGCAGCAGATGGCTGACTAAGATGGAATTGGAAGAAATGTTGTTAGAAAACCTGTCAGATCATGATGTAAGTAATTAATCTTTCTAATGTTAAGAAGGCTTGTATCTTAAAAATACAGATTGTGGGTGCGTTTTTAGATATCGAACAGGTATTACTTAGAGGCAGGTGCTTTTCTAAAGAATTTTTTTCTTCCTTGGTTGGTTTCATGTTGTCTTTGAAAGTACCCTAAGCCCCTCTCTTTTATGTAAAACAATATGGGTTATATGTGTTGGAGATTTTACATTACTTTAAAAGCTACCTTAGCTTTTCTCCTGACGTACTAATGCCTATAGTGAAAGGACTTGTTCCTTGACGTCTGTTATGTCTGGAATGATTGATAGTGGCAAGCTGGTCATTCATTGAGAATGTGCATCATGCTCACACAGCTTCTAGAAAGATGGGATATTCAAAAATACTCGAAAGAAGGAACCTTATGGATTTATGTATGGGTAAGACTGCACAGATGTCATATAACCTTATGAGGGCAATGACAGTGATAGACAAAATAAAGATATTCCTTTAAATATCTTAAAGATTTAGGAAATCCTTCCTTAAGGATGTAGTACTGGCTACAGAATCAAATACCAGATACAAAGCTAGATAGGTTGATCCATGGGCGAACCCAGGTGAGCTCTTCATATGCGCTCTCTCTCTCTCTCTCTCTCTCTCTCTTTTTTTTTTTTTTTTAATTTGGAATCCAGCATTAGTTTTTAGTAAGTCTTGGTGGATTTTTGTACTACCTGATTTTTTTTATATATTGCATTGCAACAAAATTTTCTGTGGTGCGTTATTAAAATGAGAGTTAATGATTTTCTTAGTAAATAAAAGTTGTTGGAGGTTTTCATTATCTAGAGGCCTCATAATTTTAAAATTTCTATGTGTTTGCGGATTTAATTTTTAAAGGCTTTAGCTCACGTCTCTATCAGATCATTAGACAGAAGTAGCTTTCTGAGTGGTGTCAGAATCACAAGAGCAATTGCTCTGTTAGGAGAAAAGAACTAATTTTGTGCAGAATATTCTGGAAACGACAAAGAGAAATATCCTTGAAACTGTTTTTAGTGGCAGTAAGTAAAGCAAAAGTTAGGATATGTATAGGGAAAATGCATTTTAGATGCTAACCTACCTTTACATCCTGCAACCCGCTCTTGCCAGCAACACTTCCTAACAGGACAGCCCAATTGGAAGCACCAATGGGTTAACTCACTCGGTGGTGTTTGTGCTTTAATCACATGTTGAAGAACTTGGGGGGGTACAGGGGGAAGGAGAACCACACAGTAGCGAGGGATAATTTATTTCAAGAGGTTGCCCTTTAAGTCAAGTATCTCTTGAATTTTTAAATAGCTTGATTGTTCAGTTTTAAAGGAAATCATAAACATTAAAGTAACTCAGCTTGAACAGCCAAAGATAGTTAGATAGGTATTTCCTGTATATATTATAAAATATAATCATCTGAGAGGTTGAGTTTACTGCAATAAAATTAATTCCATGCCAATGAACATATGCTGACTTACTGAAAATGAAGAGAAAATCTTCTCCTTTTGTCATTTTAATAAAAGAAGAATAAAAGATTGAAGACGTCCTGAATGTTTTCCTTCTGAAAAATGAGATGACCTTCTTTCTAATATAATAAGCCTGCATTACAAAGGAGTTGGTTACACTTCGAATTAAAGATTCATTGTTGCCTGAAGAAAGGATTAGGTGTCTTTAGTCACACAAAACGATGCGTCTGCACGCTGTTCTGGAGTCAGCATGGAGGTGCAAAAGTGTCATCTTGTCAGAAACCATCAATAAAAGCAAAGTAGGAGAGATCAAGTGTACAAAAATAGAAAGTTTTAGCAGATGCAATTACACTTGCATCCCTTAATGAACTCCTGTTGTCTACAGTATTCAAGATTTATTCAACTGCTGCAAAAAATGGTGGCGTTGCCATATGGTGCCGACGAGGAGAAGTATATGAAGAAGTTTTCCAAAGAAATTGTGTCGCAGTTGCAGAAAGTGGTCATTGAGCCTTTGCAGTATGACGAGCGAGGAGTGGCCTTCAGCACTGCTGAAGGTAAGAGCCTGAGGGTGGTTGGAAACCATGCCTAATTTTTCCCTCTCCAGGTTTTTTGTGATGCCAGTGAAGGACACTGCTGATGGTCTCACTCTTCATTTACCTGCTTATGTGTATATGTGTGTATATATATACTGTATGTACCATGTAGTTATATATTTTGCTACCTTTTTCTAAGTTGTCATAGGCCAGGTAACAAGCCTGGAATTTTTGGCACAAAGCCTGTGCACTGATAGATTTTGTTTGTCTTTCTGTGCTGTTGAGAAGCCCCTGTTGTGTACACCACTATACAGTGCTGAAAACTTTCTTTACCCCTAGGCGTTGACTTCTGAACTTACAGGGCAGGGAATGGGGGAACACAGAAATACAAACGAAGAACTCGCAGATGAAACAAAATGTTAAGGCTTGATGTGGAAGTGGCGTGCTGAGACCATGGAGTAATGCCTGCCGTGACCTTCATAGGCAGCCTCGAAAATGAGGATTGTGAAGGGCACGTGAATCAAAAACAGCAAGGCAGAAACGTGTTTGCAGTCAGCCCAGGAAGAAGCCAAAGAGGACTTGTTGCCTTTTCCAACAATTAGATGAAGCAGATTTAGAGACAGGAGTGGGTCATTTGGTGTTGAGGCAGAGATGATGATAGAGAGAAGCCATGAAGGTCTCTCCATTTATAGGCACAGATAATTTTGTGTTTTTAATTAGGGGACTTCTATTGAAGTAATGATGTAATATGAGTTACTAGAAATGTCAATGTAGCAACAAAATAGATAGGAAAGTGTACAGATTTTCTGGACAGAGTGTATGCAAGTCTGTGCTCATACACACACACACACACACCCCTCTTTATATGTGTGCTGCTTTTTAAGAGGCATCTGAGTCAAAGACGAAACGTTTTCCTAAGCAGTAACCAGGGAATGATGACAATTAAGAAGGAAGGTAGCAGAGAATTTGAGGGGCAAAACAGAACTCTGCTCTGCCTGGGCTGACCTCAGGATGAAGTCAAGGAGATGTGAGATTAGACCCACGCTGAGATTAGACCCACAGTAGTTTTAGATGTTTTAGATTCTGCATTCAGAATATTTACTGCAGAAGTTGGTAAACACAAACCCCCTGTTGTTTAAGATATTATTAAGTTCAAGAACAGTCTTGTTTGTGTCCCATCACTTCCTAAATTAAACAAATGGTCTAATCTGTTTCAAAATCCATTTATCAAAACGATTATTTCCTCTGTGTTACAGAAGATCAATCTTTAGGCTTTAGGGAAGAGAGTCTGATGTGTTTTTCAAAGAGAACTGAGCTATAACTGGAAATTCCTGAGGAAACTGTGCTAAATGATGCATGAGCATTGCTTATACCACTGTAATTAAAGCATTAACCTTCTTTCATGTGCATATTTTAAAGCTATTGTAATGTTTAGATGATTTTATAAAGTATTTTAATATTTGTCTTAGAAGTTGCATTTATGACAAACATAGATACTCAACACACTGTTTATTCTCTTACATTGTGACCTTATATTTGTGACCAAGTCAGAAAATTCCCTGATCTGCTAAAGCTGTGGCAGGTGTCCTCGCAACCTCTCCCCACTTTTTTCCAGTAATAGAAATAGATTGATTTCATAAGGATTCCAAAGCTCCTAAAACAGGAAAGAGCTTTTTGGCTCATTGACAAGCCTGACTATTGATATATAAACTGAAATATATTCCGAGTTGATTGTTCATTGTTTGCTTTTTACTTTTTTCTCCTCTCTATTTCTGTAACATTAAAAAAAAAAAAAAAAAACTCCTGCCCCCACAAGTATTTGTTTTATGAAAACTAACTTTTTTTTTTTTTTTTTTCCTCCTAGTAGTATTTCCTCCTAGACTTAGTAGTTTAAGACCTGGCAACTGAACTTTGCTCTCAGTACTTCTCTTATCTCACTTTCTGAAGGGGTGCAGAAATCAAGAACATAGCCTAAAGTGGATAATTCAAGTTTTGGTCCTTTTAGAAAAGGTTTGCAGCTTACTTTAAAGAAACAAAAAGAGCAAAAAAAACAAACAAAAAAAATCTTAAAATATATTTCCTGAGAGCCTTCCACATGAGACAGGCTCTTGTGTGGTTACTGTCGTACAGTGGTGTAGTGAAAACACAGGATGTGAGGCACTTCATAAAAAGCTGCAGATTTTGAAGGAAATGCAGAGCTTATATTCTTCTATAGATAAGGCTTCTCATAAGGGAGAGAAATATCTCATAAGGCAGATCATATATCAGCCATATACGATATATATATATGTGTGTGTGTGTGTATGTATATACATATGTAGTGGTAACTAAGTTCAAGCTCAGCCTTATTATCCAGAGATGCCAGATTTTGGCATTTGTGAATAATGAGTGATACGAACATAACTGCAAAACTGAACTTAAAATACTTCAGGCACTCTCTGCATGGTCTTAGCAATAAATTTTTCATTGATTTCGTTGTTTTCAATGGAAGTTAAGCACCTAGTTGTCTTTTTGAAGCTCTGTAAAAGTTAACTGTGATCTTCTGCATGTACGGTGATAGGGAATGTTCCTTCTTTGTAATTGATGTGACTGTATACACTTTTTTTTTTTTTTAAGAGAACAGTTGATGTTCCCTTTCCAGTTTCTTGATAGAATTGAAAAGCATGATATGGTCTGCACAGTGTCTGGTGGGGGAAGATCCTCACAGGCTGGAGCGATACGTTTGGCCTCTGCTAAAGCCTTGAAGAGCTTTGTGACTGAAAAGGAGGTGGAATTAATGAGGCAAGGTAGGAGTGGAAACTTTTGTTTGGGAAATAACTGAATTCATACAATGAGGATGAGGGACCAGATGCTGTAAATTTGAGTAAATAATCCCAGCAAAATCTTCTGTGTATATATGAATTGAATCTAAATTTATGTATAAAAAGTTTTCGTTTTTTTCCTCACATCCTTTGTATACATTTCAGCTGACAAGTCTGAAGTCTGTAAGACAGTTTGTATGGTGTCTGCATAGACTCACAAAGCACGAATATATATTCACTGACAAAGAAATCTGGACCAGATATTTTGTGAGCTCTAATCTAGTTACACTGTATTTTGTTTCAGTTGGGTAGCCTCCCATTGCTCATGCTTTAAAAGCCTTATTTTCTAACTTAATCACTGGTGACTTCAGTTTTGAAGGGGATAGAAATGACCAAAGAGTTTTCATGAAACCAGTCAGAGTGAGGAGTTTTTTCCTGTGTTGTCTAATTCAGAGTTTGCTGAGATAACGACAGTATTTAGTACTGCAGAACTAGGAACTGTGAGCTTTTAGTTATGCTTTTAGTGCTAGTAGGGAGAGTAAATATATATATACACACCTATATGTATACTTATGCCAGTGTCTTTGCATCAGGTTTCTCTGATTATAGTTTTTCAATATTTGAGAACCATACCTTGTTAGGAATGCTCCTGTAAATGGACATTTTAAAGAATTCAGTATGTATAATGAGATCAGCAGAACGCTGAGCAGGTTTTGAACATTGCTAAATATGATTTTGAAACCCTTGTTGGTTGTAAAGGTTTGAGTAAAATATATTTAAAGCAATAATCTGGATTATTCTTAGGGTTTATAAAGTAAACTATGGGTAAGTTCAGTTATTAAAGAGAAGTTAAAATGTTCCAATTAAAATTCTTTTTAGCTTGTTTTACACTGAACCTTTGTCTTTCTAGATGTTGCAATTCATATACAGAATTTCTGACTGTCTTGAACCCCCTGTTGGCATGCATGGGTAGCATACATGTAATATAATCTGTTAACAGTAAATAAATGCAGTTTTTCTGTGCTCTGTAGCTGGACTACTAACAGTGGACCCGCGTTTGAGGGAACGAAAAAAGCCTGGTCAGGAGGGAGCCAGACGGAAGTTCACCTGGAAAAAGCGCTAAGTCTGAGTAGATGGAAGAAGTGCAGAATACTACAAGAATTTCAGAACATACCTAATTATGATTTAAATCTGTTATAAAAATATATTTAATAATAAATATTTTTTCCATTATGACTTCCGTGTTTTCTGTGTTTAAAAAGCAGCAAACAATTTTTTATAGAAAAAAAAAGATCTTTGAAAATTGTGACATGATTTGTCAGAACTGCAGGTCTGCAATAGCAGCTTGAATGCCAGGTTTGTCTTAGCTCCACTGAAGTTGATCACAATTTATTGTTGATGCATCTGTTTGCTTAGTGACTTGACTATCTAAAGCCCAGTCAGCTCCAGGTATTCAGACCACAATGTTGGAGTGCCTGAGTGCCCCACGGGAGGTTGAGGCAAAATGGCAATTTCCTGCCTAAGGAAGGTGGGGTTGAAAAACTAATGAGAAAGGACTGAAGTTTGGGGGCTATTAAGAGAACAGTCATGGGAGTTAACCCTTTTTCTGTGGATCTGTTGTCTTCAGGATCCCTCCCTAGGTTAGGCAGAGTGTGATTCAGAGCAAACACCTAATTTTTGGTGCTCTGAATCATCCTCTGGAGGACTCAGTTTCTCTGTTCTTCCCCCATAAATGTGGAGGGTCTGGGCTGAAGTCGGTCTCTTCAAGTAGTCTCCTTCACTTCTTAAATTCCAAGGGACCTGATCAAGCAATATGTGATGGACATGGCTAATGTACAGACAGCATTGGACTCTGACAAATACAGTTATGACTTTTCTTTTTTAAAATCAGAAGCAGGAGGTGATGACAGTGCTGCCCACTGCCTGTTTATAATGGTAGCCTTCCAAAATAGATTCCTCCTTACAGCATTTATCCAAAAAGGTGAAAATTTTTGTTTTATTTTTATCTTCCTTCCTGAAACAGAGGTGAATATATAGAGCTTCCAGGAAAAATACACTATAGGCACTTAGGCATCCTTCCCTCTTTCTGCAGAAACTGGGCTGCCGCAGGAAGGAGCGTAAGGGTCACTGAAGCCTTGCTGCTCCAAGCAAAGTCTAGCTGGAAGCCCGTAGTGAGCCGTGTTCCCCAGGGGTCAGGACTGGCTCCAGTGCTGTCCAACCTGCCCTCAGGGACCTGAGTGAAGGGACACGGTGCTGTCTCAGCTCCGAAGCTGGGAGCAGGGGCTGAGGCACCAGAGGGTTGTGCTGCCGTCTGGAAGGACCTGGACAGGCTGGGGAGGTGGGCAAAGAGGAGCTGCTTGAAGTTCAACAGGGAGAGAGCAGAGTCCTGCGCCTGGCGGGGAATAACTGGAGTAACCCCATGTGTCAGGACAGGCTGGGGGCTGATGTGCTGGGAAGCAGCTTTGCAGCCAAGGACCTGCAAGTCCTTGTGAAGAACAGGTTGCCGGGAGCCCCCCATGTGCCCTTGTGGCCCAGGAGGCCCGTGGTATCTCACGCAGCGGTAGGCGTGGTGTCACCGTGTCATGAGCAGGCCAAGGCGGGTGGTGCTGCCCTCTGCTCAGCCCCGCTGCAGCCCTGCCTGCAGTGGTGTGTCCAGTCTGGGGCCTCCCACTGCAAGAGCTGCAGAGTTACCAGAGAAAGTCCAGCCAAGGGCCACCAGGATCCTCAAGGGCCTGGAGCACCTCCTAGACAACACAAGGCTGTGAGAGTTGGGACTGTTCAGCCCAGAGAAGAGAGGACTCGCAGACGGTTTTGAGGCCCAGGGCCAGACCTTTTCAGTGATGCCCAGTGTCAGGATGAGAGGCAAAACTCAACACGGAGAGGATGATGGGCACAAACTCAACACGGGAAATTTCATCCGCGCCTAAGGAAGAACCTTTTCATTGTGAGAGTGGGCACTGGGGCAGGTTGCTTGGAGATGCTCTAGTTGGGGTCCTATGCAACGTGCTCCAGGTGTCCCTATTTGAGCAGGCAGTTGGATGAGGTGATCTCCCAAATGTCCCTTTCAACCTCGGCTGTTGCGTAATTCTAGGAAATGCAGCTCCTTAGCTGTAAAAGGGCACCTGCCCACCTACGAGTTCTTCCAAATTTCTTTTGAAGGGCTGCAATATCAGGATTTTTTTCTTTCCATATGAGTTTCCTAGATGCAGAATACAGCCTTTCCTCATTTATTTCTGCCATAGATTATGCTAAATATGATATGCCTTATGGGTAACAAAACGTGCTAGCAGGTCACGGAGGGTGTTACAAACAGACAACTAGGAGTGACCTCTCTAGGTTATCATTCCTAACCACCATTTGAGAGGGGTCATCAAACAACGGACCTCCTGCACTACATAAAACAGGGTCAGAGATTGTGCATCCCACACTGTTAAAGATTCTGATTCCGAGTTCCCTGAGACCAACCCATGCTTCTTTTTAACTGCTGTTTCTGAAGGATACTCTGGAAACTTGGGACAATATTTGTCTTGGAAGACTGGTAGCTTTAGCATGGCTGAAATTCAGGGGTTTAGTATCAAAATGCAAAGCCTGTTGAATGTGTGTTTGACAGACAGCTGAGGTGGTTCACCTGGCTTGAAGACAAATGGGGGCTCCGTGAGACATCTTTTACACTAAGGAAAATGCAAAGTGGTTTAATTAGAATTTCTTTTGATAGCCTTGAATAGCTTGTGTGCAGTGTATATATTATGCATATATATCGTATATATTAGTATATATCATTCATATATCAGATATATATCATGTTGAAATAAAAGCCAACTGTGACTCGTGATAAAAGCATTCGATAAACCATCTCTTCTGAAATGGATGCTTAAGGATATTTTCAAAATATGCTTTCACATGAAGGCATGTATGTAAGCACGTGAATTTAAATGAAGGCACTACCTAAAGAAAATATAGGAGAAAAAAAAATGCAAGTCTAAGAAAAGTGAGCATACCACTTTACATTAATTTACTTGTTCATCAGAAGTATTATATGAGGGAACTCAGGGCTGTTAGTTTGGCTCATGATGGCAGTAGCAGGATCAGGTCATCAGTCTGAATAACCCTACTTCCCTTTGGCTTTTCCCTGGCACAGGCTCTTGTTTCAAGCTCCCAGTTGGTGTGTGCTCCGCGCCTCTGGCCTGTTGTATCTGCACGCTTGACGGCTGCTTTGGTGCCTCCCGCTCCTGATGTAAGGATCCCATCACTATTTCCTTGATGGAGACCCAAGTCCAAGGGAGAATCCTGTGGCTAGCGAGGAGGTGCCACATCAGGGGCAATCCGAGGCAGTTTTCAGTTATTTCACTGAAAATCCTATCCCATCCCTCCGCTTTGAGAGTGACTGTGATGTATAGAAATAGCAGTTAGAAAACCAGTTATTAACAAGCAACCTATAATCGCAGAGGAGGGGTGTTAGTGAGATGGAAAAGCTCTAAGGGTCTTTCTGCTTTGTATTAACGCTGCTATTTGACCACAAGGTGGAGCAGTTGGCAATCTAATGAAACCAGCTCTTTCCAAAAGTGACCTGTAAATGCTTAGGAAAGAAATGATGGTGAAATTTTCAAGTAGCAGTAGCCAAATTTGCTGGTTTTACAATAGCAAATTAATACAAATGTAAATAAGCAAGTTTAGTCTCTAAAGGGTAGCTTTACATTTTATTTCCAGCAAGTATTTCTCCTGACAAGGACAAAATTCAGTGAAAAATAAATGTGAGATGATGCCAGTTTTAAGTAGACTGATTTCAGTGTATAAGTAACATCTTTAAGCCAATATTTTGGATGTTATCATATTTTGCTTGGTCTGTTGGACCTGAAATCAGACCTGTAACATTGGGCCATGACTGGCAGGACATTAAAATCATGGATCTCTCTGAAAACTGGAAACGTCCAATATTACCCTGGTAGTGAACTGTCATAGTCCTAATGCATTTTGGAACCTGTTTCAAGTGAACAGAGAGCTTTTGCACAATATTGCTGACATGAATGTCAAACAAGCATGTTCTGAAACAATCCCCATAATATACTATTTTCTGGCAATTTACGTAAACAATAATGTGTATCATTTATTTCTGTCATTAGTGTGAAGTTACTAGTTCTGGCCAAAGAAAAGACAATTTTGCATTGAAATCTGCATTTCAGCAGATTTCAGTTATTTTCATTAAATTCTTGTGTGTACAGATACTAATTTTCTCAATGTTTTTCTGTGATACTTCTATATATGTAAGAACTCACAGGCTGGAGTTAAAAGGAAATATATTATTTATGTTTTGCTGGTACCTACTGGGCATCAAGGGAAGTCTCACCTTACTAAATGTCCTACAAACTACAGGAATTCTTGCCCCATGTACCTGCACATAAAAACAAAACAGAAGAGCCAGTGCGTTCAGCAGATCACCCTGGACCACTTACTTTGTGGTAAGTGTGGTATTCACCTTCACTTCTTACTTTCCAGTATGAAATAACTGAAGGTGCTTAATACTGGTGCAATTCCAACCCCACCTGCCGTTTCCCTCCGAGTTGCTGCCCAGGTTGGCAGTAGCTGGTGCTCCTCTGCTCAGCTGGGAACTTGTGCTCTCCAGGGCACAGGGGCTCTGGACTCCACAGAGGAAGGTGTATTTCAATACTGTGAAGCTTGAGGCATCCAGGATGTGCTGTCCACTTCTTCACAACACCAAGTGATGTCGTATTCAGGTGCTGAGAATACCAGCATAATAAATCATATAAATGAGTGGTGCTGCTCAGGCTAGCAGATCATGAGAGCAGCTTGAACTAACAGGTATGTGTGTGAACATGTAAGGTAACAGAAGCTTTAAAGAAATGTTGTGCAAAGCAAGAGCAATATAGGTTATTGGTTATCTAAATCACACTAAAGAGCAGAGGGAAAGTGTCTTTGCTTTGTAAAGGGCTTTGTCTCTTTGACCATGTTTTTCACACTCAGTCTGAGCCACATGTCCATCCTTACAAATGTGGGATTAATCAACAAAATTCCTACTAAGGACAACTACACAGGCACACAAATGTACAAGAGCTCTTTAATATGCACACCATTCAGCACAAAATTGTGCTTCATTCACCTTTGCCGTAGAAAAGAAGGATTTCACAGAGCAGCTGGATTGCCAGAAACTTGCAGCTTTTTGCTCCGTGCCCCTTTCACGCTCAACCCGCGTTGCCACCTCCTTGCCTCAGTAGGCAGCTCTGGGCACAGCTGTGTAAAACCCCTCCAGAGCAGTGCAGAGCAGTGCCGTGTTTGTGCGGGTGAGTGCCCTGTCTGCGCTTAGTGCAAGAGGAAAATAATAAACTCATAAAGATTTTACTAAGGATTATAAAGCTCTGGTGGGGATGGACCCCAGCATCCCAAGAGCAAGGGCTGCATCTCCTCACACAGACACAGTAGACTTAGTCTTTTCTTGCAAGAGGCATCTTTAGCAACACCAAGAAGGTTGCCGACCAGCTCCTGTGTAAATTCAAGTGGACCATTTCTTCATGCGACGGACAGCTAAAATACCTCCGTCCTCTTCCTCTGGAACATCAAAACTGGAATCTGTTATTTAGTAAAATAACCTGCTAATTGTTTCATCTACAAGTTAAAGAGGAATTTATTTTTCCCTTCACTCAGCTGCAGCTGAAATCCTACTGAGAATGTGAAGGTTTTTCCGTAGTGAGACCTTGACATCAGTCTTGACATCTCTTCAATGTCTTGAGCCAAGGCTACAGGGGTCCCTCCTGGATCTTTCACCTGAGACAGCTCTCTGGAGCTATTACTTCTGCCAGGAGAACTAATGATGTCAATATATAGGCTTCAGCAGTCAGCTCCCTTCACCGAGTTCCTTTCCCTGTGAAATAGTTGCTCTGAGGCTCATAAATCCCTCCCAGCCTCACCTCTGAGCTTCGTGGGATTTCAAAGGTTAAGCAAACGGGCGGATTATTCTTCCCTTCAAAGTGCAGGCTTCCAGGCCTGAAGCACTTCTTTCTCCTCAGGTTGCCAAGGATACTTAATGATTTTATTTTACTAAGACAAAATGGGAAAGCAATATTTAGAAAATATCATTAGAGAACCATTTTCTGCTTTGTTTCCGTAACAGGAAGACCACTGGATAGGACAGCCTCCCGGATAGGGCTGCCCGCCTCGGCCCCGCGGCCGGAGCTGGTGCCGATGGGCTGAGCGTACGCGGCCTACGTGGCTCCTTCAGGAAGAGCCACAAAGTACCTCAGACCAGAGACCTGCAAAACTGTTGCCCAATAAAGATACCCCGAGGTAAGAAACAAGACGTGGCCGGAAGACAGAGCAAGGACAGCTCAGAGCAGTCCCCAAATCTGCTGCCCTAGAGCGGTGTGGCTGACGAGAATTCTCTCGTTTGCCAACAAAAAGGGGGCAATAGCTGCACTTCATAATCCAATATAAATTGGTGTTTTTTTCTTACTTAAATGACCTTATCATTTACAAGCATAATACATTAATACAAAGTTTATCAATGTTTAACACTCAAGACAGCCCGACTCAGACAGTGGAACCACTGTCTGAATTTGACAGAAATCCCATTGGCTTCTTTTATACAAAGCCAATGCAGGAACCTACTATTTATTTTAACAGGCATGAAAAGAGCTCCTCTTTGGCCATTGTAGTAGATGAGAAATTGTCATCTGTCATCCCTTAACTGTGATGCAAATTGTCAGAAAATTAAAACTCTTCCTAAGAAGCTTACATTTTTTTTTTTGTTTCAAATGACTACTTAAAAGCCATTAAGCGTCTTTATAGAAATGTCACTACCCTTGTTGCATCTGTACCTTTGGTTAGTTCCTTTCCCCTCTTCCAATTTTCTCCCAGCATCTTGCAGCTTGCCTATTATTTGGATGTATAATTAGAAATCCATTATTATGCTTTATGGAGATGTAAAGAGTAGGAAGCAAGCTGCATAACTACTTTTTACATACAGCATGCAAATTATCCACCTTGTGTATTTTGGCGCTGAATGTTCAGCAGATGTAGTTTCATTTCCCTTGGATCTCTGTTTACCCGTTTTTATTGCTAGTCATCAAGTACAGCAGCAGAAAAATCCAAATGGGAAGGGGGAGGAAGCTCCCCATACAACCAGCTTCGCATACCCCAATAGTGGGATGGCATCTACGTTAATGTTTTTCACCTACACAGTGCTGCACGTGGCCATTATTTATAATTGATGGTCACAGAAAATGTGTGAGCAATCAATGTGGCATGAGCAAATAACTGCCCAATCAGAATAGGTGGTAAAGTGCTTTGAAGGATATGATTTTAAGTGTTTTACCCAGATAATACATTTATGGGAAGAGAATGCAGAGTGGGGCTTTGGCTGCATCTCCCAGCTCAAGATGAGCAAAAGCCTGGGTCAGCCCAATGACTTTTTTTCTGCCCTTGCCCAAGGCTGAGCCATGGTTCAAACAAGACCTGAATCAAAGTCGGTGCAGAGCTTCCTATTGTTGACTTTATGAGTCTTTAGAGGAGCCCCCGATGTTTGCTTTAAAGAGCAGGGATTGTTCCTCTATCTTCTGGGAAATTGAGTGGGTGCTTATGGCAGGGCACACGTTGCAGACCTGCCCCAGCCACCTTCTGATTTCTCAGTTGACAGTAGAGAGCTACCAGGTTGGATGGAGGTTCAACAGAGCTGTGCTCTGGGAATTTTGACTGCACATAGTACATGATGTCGGTGTAACTTTCTGATTATTACATTTTAAAAATAAAAAAGGGCAAGGTGCACCTATTACACATGCATTTAGAAGTTTTTTTTTTCCAAATATTGTTTTGCTGAACCTATTTCCTCTCAATGACTGTTGACGGGAATAAACAGACGTAACATCTGTGCATATGTAGATTTTTCCATAGAATTATCACTCTAAATACCTGCTGGTTTTCCTTAACATTTAATTTCACATAACTGGCAAAATAATACATTGTATGAGGGCATCGAACTCTTTTCAGTCATAGTAAGAGTACTGGAATAGTAGGAAAAACATTCAGACAACTAGAAAGGACAACCTGATGATGAACCTGATGACTGCAGAACAACTTGAACCTGATGACTGCAGAGAAATTGCTTTCAGTCTGACCACACACTGTAAGGATTCAGTAATAATCATTACAAAACTTTATGTAACAGTGTAAATGGCGTTACACCACCTCTCTGTCTAGTTTTTGTTCTTTCTGAGCTTCCAGTAGAGATTCTAAAAAAAGGAGAGTGGGCTGACACTTCACATGGTTGCTGACCATGTTTGCCCATCCTCAAGTCAAGTCCTCAAGGCTGACAGCGCTGGAGATGCTGCTGGCAAAGGAGGACCATGCTGCCTCCTCATCTGCTCCAAGATGGCCTCCAGCCCTCAAGGGAAGGCTCCACACAGCAGGATTTGTGAGATTTCTGAACTTCTTTAACCTAACATGGATAACACAGATCATAGAATTACAGAATTACAGAATTACAGAATGCTTAAGGTCGGCAGGGACCTCAGAGGTCATCTAGTCCAACCCCCCTGCTCCAGCAGGGACACCCAAAGCACGGGCCACAGGGCTGCATCCAGGCGGGTTTGGAAGGTCTCCAGAGAAGGAGACTCCACAACCTTCCTGGGCAGCTAAACAAGATGTTTAGCTTGTGGTCAAAACAGCTTTTCAGCAGTGTAGGTGAAGCTGAATTATGTTTCTAAGGTGAGAGCTTAGGCTCAGAATGGAGAAATGCTGAAGCGATAGAGAAGGTCAGACCTCTTGTTTCTACTGCCAACAAGAAGACTGCAGAGATGTGGTGAGTGCCTGGTGCTTTTGGGGGACACAAATCCTTCCTCAAAATTGAGGGATGTTCTTTCTGTGTTTCTTTACCTCCTCCTCAATGACACCTCCTCTCTGGCTTACCAGGACCTTAGGTCATGTCAGAGGCAGTGAAACTATGGCCAGTTTGTCACATCCAGAGCTTTGCTCCCATAGGCCCCATTCACAGCTTGTGTCCACAGGTCCAACAGCTGTAGGAACTTTTCCTTTTTTTAATTACTAATGTAAGGAGATATGTCTCTGGATACATCTAGGAGGTACATACGTTGAGGAAGCAGGTGTCGGTTTTCCATAGTAACTTTTAAGAGCCAAAATGTGCTTTAGTGCTGATTTTTAATTTTAAGGCAACATTGAGAACTTAAAAACCCTTCTTTTTTTTTTTTTTTTTATTTGATCCAGCTGGAGCTTGTACTTCCTCTTTAACTTTTTCTTTTATTATTTAAAATTCTTAATTATCTGAGACAAAATTGGTAAGGAAATCTGCAGAATCTAGGGATTCCACAGAGCTCTCTCTATAAACACTCAGGCTATTCACTGTTGCCAAATAGACATGTGCCAGCTCTGAAACACCCACCCACTCTCTCCTTCTGCCGCAGCAAACTAATAAGCACATTGATTACATTCATTTAAAGAAAAACACTGCTCTTTTTAATCTTTACATTCCGTATGCTTTAGATTTCTGATTACGAGAGATATCCTGTTTATCACACATCATGTGGTGAAAAAGCTACTTGACACACCTCAACGCGTTAGATATTTTAAAAGAATATTTTATAGGATACCGGCAAGTGGTGGTAGCAGATAATTATCATTTCCTGCAAGCTGTTGTTGTACTATTATTTCAAGATGAACAAGAGGTCTCTTAAATGTGATTTTTGTAAAGGTCCCTTAAATGCCTCCAATCCTCCCAAATAAAAATGTTCACATGCAGTTTCTCTCTTCCTTCCTTCTTCCCACTCCACCAAATCTGGAAGAAGATGGTTATAATAATATGAGACAAACACATGATGCCTATTTCAGCAGTCTGTAAAAATCAGTCATTAAGATTTTTTTCTATGTGTGTGTATATATATACATGCACATATATATATACATACACGCACAAATACGAAACTAAATATCAAATGTATGTATTGTGCATACATTGATGAACTATATAATTTATATTTAAGCCAAACCTGTTCAACTCTTAAAACAGCAGTTTTGAACTCTTTTTTGAAGACCATCACAGGCGTACCCAAGGGAAGGGTGAAAACCTTTACAGCCATCACGTGTGTTTATGTGCAACTCCATGCGTGTAGGTGTGTGAACAGTCTTGCTTTTTTCCTGGCAGTGGAAGCAGCCCTCCACACTCAGCATCCAGACCAGGGATGGAAAACCTCATCCCTAAACACCAAGACAGGAGTCCGCCCCATCGTGCTGCCCCACACACTGTGTCTACCATGTGTGGAACCCATGTGCCCTGTCACCAGCCCAGCCTGGCCCCACAGCCCGGTCTTGTCTCCATCTCCTGAACCTCAGCAAAACTGCATGGCATGGAGAGCCCTCAGAAGTGCAGACAGACTTCCAAAGCTCCTTGAACCTTGAATTTGAGACCAGGGTTTTAAGATATTTGCAATGTAGTGATTTCAGGTATCAGAGCGTGGTCCCCCTTAGAGATATGCCACTTGACTTGTCCCTCACACAGGTCCACCTTAGCTCTCCTGCTCAGCAGTAGCCATGCTTCGCTCCATCAGCAGTCACCTGAATCTTCCACTGACCCTACACTGAGGTAAGACGTGTCAAAGGAGCTACTTTTTTTCACCTGTGAAAACATATGGAGGACTGAATGGAAGACCCCGTATTCTTCTTTACTGAGCAAGCAAGAAGTGGTAGCTTTGAGGTTTTTTGCCCAGCTGTCCTGGTTTCCTTGGAGCATGCCATTTTCCCACTGTTCTGATGATGCAATTATAACATCAGCATTTCAAGCATCTGCTGGCAATAAATCTAATGTCAGCCTGCACTTCTGCACAGGAATTTGAAGGAAGAACCAGGAAGTGCCAGACAGTTCTCATGGAGCCCCAGCCCCGTGCCACGACTGGCCTCAGAAGCAACATTGCCAGCGTTGTGGCGTCACATCCAGAGCACGGTGGAGAATAAATAGAAAATAGAATAAATAGAAACCTGCCCACAGCTCAGTTTTGCTGATTACCTTTAGCACAGCTGTTTATTACTGGCCAGACACATCTAGTCTTCGCTGTTCCTTTGCTTGGGAAGGAACTTGGCAAACTTTGTATAGCAGTTCCAAGGACACAACCTTAGTGGTGGCTGTTATAACTGGGTAACTGTTTCAGTGCTGCAGCTCTCATCATATTCCTGTCCATGCTCCAAGGATTTAGGCAGGCACCGCTCCTGTGCACCCTGTTTGTACCAGCCATTGGAGAGCAGGCGGATTAGGAGCCAGCCCAAGACCAGCCAGGGGACTCTAGCTGTCAACTAGCTAGGCAGTATAGTCAACTAAACTTGTTTATGGAAGCACATAGGTGGCACATATGGGATACCGATGGCACGGTTCCAAAGGAAACATTGATTGAACATCGATTTATGGATCAGTGGTGGGCAGGAAGAAAGAGCAAAGTCTGATGAATAAAGTGATCTCATTGACCTGTTTCATTATCTCTTGTGCTTCGATTATTTCCAAGTGTGGCTGGATGCATTTTGGGGATTTTTTGATTTCTTGATACCTGATTCTCCTGCATTTTTGTCGGCTCTTGCACACAGCACAGTCTCTGTGGCGCAATCGGTTAGCGCGTTCGGCTGTTAACCGAAAGGTTGGTGGTTCGAGCCCACCCAGGGACGGCGGCACTGGCCTTTTATAGGCAGCTGCAAGAAGCCTCACGATTGTGATGTGAAGGTTGGGGGCAGTCGCAGCCGCAGGAACCCTGAGATGCTGGAGTTCAGGACCCTGCAAGGAGGAAGCTGAGCAAGAAGCAGGATTGCAGCACTGGACACCAGGAGAGCTGACTTTGAGTGACCTGCTAGGAGGAATGCCCTGTGCCAGGGTCCTAGAAAGAGGAAAGCTGGCTAATATCCAAGCACCACTTTCTCCAAACTCAGGATCTGTGCTTTCCTGCAAGGAGGGCAGGAGACCTGTGTGGATGAGCAAACTTAGGAAGAGAGCATACGTAATGTGGAAGAAGGATCAGATCAGATGGGAACAGTATAGGAACATTGTCAAGGAATGTAGGGGTGCATTGAGGAAGGCCAGGGAGATAGAATTAGCAAGAGATGTCAGGAGCAACAGGAAGGGCTTCTACAAATACATCAGGAGCAAGAGGAGGACTAGGGAAAATGTAACCCTGCTGTTGAGCAGTGGGTGCCTTGGTGGCAGAAGATGCAGAGAAGGCAGTTACTGAATGCCTTCTTTGCCTCTGTATTTAAGGCTAAGGCTAGTCCCCATGAACTGCAGAGCCTGGATATGAGAGAAATAACTGGGAGAGAGGAAGACCTTGCACTGCCGAGGAGCATTGGTTTAGGGATCACTTAGGCCCACAAATCTATGGGCCCCGATGGGGTGCACCCAAGAGCGCTGAAGGCGAGGGTTATTACTCAGTTGTCTCTATCAGCTTCAAAAGGTCATGGAGAACAAGAGAGGTGCTGGAGGACTGGGAGAGAGCCAACATCACTGCAGCCTTCAAACAGGGCAAGAGGGAGGAACTGGGCAACTACAGGCCAGTCAGCCTCATCTCCGTGCCTGGAAAGGTGATGGAGCAGCTCATCCTAGAGAGCATCTCTAGGCATATGGAGGAGGAGGAGGTGATCAGGAGCAGTCAGCATGGGTTCACCAAGGGGAAGTCGTGTCTGACGAACCTCATAGCCTTCTATAATGGGGTGACAGGCTGGCTGGATGAGGGGAGAGCCGTGGATGTTGTCTACCTTGACTTCAGCAAGGCTTTTGACGCTGTCTCCCATAATATCCTCATACGGAAGCTCCGGGAGAGTGGACTAGATGAGTGCACGGTGCGGTGGATCGAGGGCTGGCAAGTGCAGGGCCTGCACCTGGGGAGGAATAACCCCAGGCACCAGTACAGATTAGGGGTCGACCTGCTGGAGAGCAGCTCCACAGAGAGGGATCTGGGAGTCCTGGTTGACAACATGATTTTTTTCTTGACACAAACTCAGAAAGTCTCCCAGATTCTACAGCATTCTGGACTAACAGGGACCAAAGGATTCACTGAAGTTGAACATGCTCAGCAGGAACTAACAGAACTAGACAAGAAGTGAAGCAGCAAAGAAGGACCCAGCTTAAAGACTATCTTTTAAATAGTATTTTTTCTTGTCTACCCACTACCTATGTGGAGTGCTATCACTTTAGATCCTCCTCATGTTTGCATGAGGTGGACAGCACTGAGGAGCAGTGACCTGAGGTGGTGATGGTGTTATTTTCCATTCTGGCTCACCTGTTTCGATGATGTCCTGGCTGCTGCACATTTTTCCCCATGCATCACAGCTTTATGAGGCTCTAGTGCTGTTCACCAAATACTTCCTGTCCTGGAGACCGTGTTCAACAGAGATGTCTTTTTGTCACCAAGTCTATGTGAGTGTTAAATTGAATGCATTCTCTTGTCTAACATTTAACAAGGCACATTTAGGTAATGACTGATGTTTCATTATTGCAGGAAGCTGTTGGTACCAAAAGGTTAAGTGGTTCATTTGAATGTTGCCTGAGGATCTTTGCCCTGTCATTTTTTTTTTCTTTTAAGTGACTCTGCTATTGTTGTGATCGTGTCTGACAAGTTGTGGGTAAAAGCAAAGACAGGTTATGTGGGTCTACTTCCATGATATCGTTTTACGGGTATTTAGCAGAGGATTTTATTCAGCTGAGCATCTAATTTGTGCAAAACTTTATTCAGTAAGACAAAGCCAATATTGAGCATAGGTCATCTTCCACTGGGATTTATTTGCATTGGAAGCAAAGTATTTTGGGGAAAGTGATTAAAAAGCTGATAAAGGTAATGAAGCTAGAAGAGGTCCAACCACTTGCTGTGCATTCACACAGAGGAGAAGGTTTGGGAATGTTAAATTGTAAAGCAGTAATGGGTAAATGCCAATAAAATATCCAGGAGACAAGTTTCTCCTATGCTGACAGCACTGACATAAACTGCTTCTGAGATGCAGTCATAAAAATGGAAAACTTTTTTTTTTTTCCTTAGGGATGCATGTCCCTTGGCTTATGCTAAACTCTGGAGCATTTGAATAAGCAACTTGGTGAAAAGCGGTGGCTTTGCAATACCAGAATTTTTAGCATAACTGTTAAAGATACTGTTTCTTTTCATCTACCTTTCAAATGGATTTGGAAATTTTTACTCTGTATCTTCTATGCAAAACCTCTTTTGCTTCTGATTAATGATAACTCGCCTATAATTTCACAGCTCTGCATAGGAGATCGGACTTGATACAGCAATACTACTATAAAGAAAAAGAAAACAATCCAAGAAATTTTGATTTCGAGGTGATGTTTGTGAGATTTTATAAATAGCTCATTATTATAATTTCTAAATTATGTCTTTTCTTTCTCTTTACAAACAAATTAAGAAGGCTTTCTTTTGCTTTGCAGTTGAACTTGAAATAATAGTAAATGCATCTGGTTGCATATTATTGTTTAATATGAAAACCAGAAATGAAGCTTCTTTTCAGCTTTCAATTTCAACAGTCTGGTCTCCCTTAAGCATTGGTGGAATGAGGGCTGAGGAGTTTGACTGAGAAAAGCTAAGACCCTATGTTAGTGTAGGGGAATTTAATTAACCAATATCAGTTAATCTGACCCACTTGCAAACTGTCTTAGTCCTAGGCTGAGAAAGATCTTTTGGAGATACTTGCACAGGTCTCCCATCCCGCACTTTAGGGGTGTTTTTAGTTAGAAAGGCATCCCTATCATTTTAGCATGAAGGGAGAAGTACTCAGCTCCTCCTTCCCTCAGAAACAAACCTGATTTTCTCTTTGATTGCTTTGTGGTCCAGCTCTAGAATGGCTCCCTCACAGTTGTGCCTTCAAAGCAGGGAAACTAGGTGAAAAAAATCATCCTTACAGTTCTCATGTTTCAAGAGTTCAGTGAATGCTCTGAGGGAAAAGTAGATTTTTCTTATGTTGTTCAAACCACTTGAAAAGAAAGCGTGCAGGCATAAACACTAACTGCTCTTATGGCAGAGGCCTTTCCTTTGCCTACCTCTTCCCTAGATCTTTTCTTCACGTAGGACAACGTCTCCATGAGCAGTTCTGGCCACATGAGAGGCCGTGCCCCGCAGAGCACTGCAACAGCGCTCTGCTGAACCAGCACTCACGGTGCTTGTCAGCATCAAGCTCCTACAAAGTTACGGTTTTGGATCAAGAAAGCATGATGTATGAGGAAATATGTAAATATGCTGAAATTCATCAAAAGACATTAAGTCTTGGTGAACAATATCTCACAGGGCGGATGTGATTTCACTTCTTGTTCCTCGGTCTGAGCTATCTAGAAGCCCACAGGAATTTCCCAGGTCCATATTCCCAAGGGAAGCAGGACAATCGTCTGGCAGTGTCTCCCAAGGCCAAGGCGCTGTCGCTCCATGTGTCACCATCTCTCAGAGGGCCAGGAGGACGCGCTGGCTGAAACCTGGACACCGACCACAGGTCAAGGCTCAGTTATACACTGTAGAACTAGAAGCATCTTGATAAATATTTGTCTGTGTAGACACAAACTTTTTCAAAGTAAATGCAGTACGTGGCTTCACACTGCTACCTTCAGCATGAAGAGAACGTTCTTCTTCAAACCCACAAACGGCTGTGGTAACCTTTTAATGAGGAAGAAAGCTAAAAAGATCATCGTGAAGCTGTTGTGTCAGGTGCACAAAGCTGGATAGCGCTCATCCGCGTGCACAGCTTTGTCCTTCGTTTCCCCTGAGCAGCACATAGCCCTGTCCTGCCAAGCAGGTCCCTTCCCACGCCGCTTTCCCTTTGTAGCGCAGCACTTCCCACAGGAGCTGCGGCTGCTTCCAAGCTCCCTGGGCCCGTGGGCTTCAGCAGCAGGAGGGGACGCCGCTCAGCGCGGTGGCTCCGGGCAAAGGCACCACGCGGGGCCCACGGCAGCAGTTCCTCTGTGGGTTGTGGGACCCCCAGTTCCTCTGGGGGTCACCCCTAGAGCGCCCCAACCAGCATCATCACTTTGCTCTGTAGTCTCTTTCCTGTAGCTTCAGCAGATGTGTGTAATTAATGTATTGTTTACATTTTGCTGCATGATTATTATTTTTCTGCTTCTAACCTCTTCTCTTTTACAATATATTTTGATTTTGAAGTTCTGGGGATTCTGCTTTTAACCTTTATGTTTATTGGAGAAGTTCCTATTATCAGACTGTTATTCCTCCTCTTTCTAATTCTGGAGTTTAATTATGTTTTTTCCTCTGCCTTTTCATACAGGTGCAGTAATTAGGTGATATTAAGTCTGCTTCGTGCTCATTAAGTCAGTTTGTTATTGTCCTTTTTGTATATATTTGAAGTTGCAAAGAAGTCACCTTTCTAATGAATTCACTTGATAAAACTCTGCTTTATCACCGTGCTACTGTTACTGCAGTTGTGCTAGGGAATACCTTGAGTCAGATACAGTCCCTGGCCTTTTCCAGGGATCAGCACAGAGCAGCAAAGCTGAAGAGAAATGTGTATAGTCAGAGCAGCTTTTAGCAAAACTGTTGAGGTCAGATTGGAGTGTATGGAGGTGCTGGGCTTCTAGAGTAAACGCTGCAGCTGCTCATGCTTCGCTTAGCACTAGAAATGAGATTTCTAAAGCAGCTAAACCAGGTCGTACCTCACTCACAGCTGATGGCAATTCGCTGCTGGCATCAAAGAGGCTGAGAATGAAGAAAAGAGAAAACAACCAACCAAACAGGCCGGCTGCTGTTTTATTCCCAACAGAAAATCCTGCACGTTACAGACTTGTGCTTGCACATATGGGTTGTTTGGTTGTTCTTTTGGATTAGATGTTGCAGAGAAAACACATGAAAAGCCACCAGAAAGAGCAGAACCAGGTGCTGTTGGTTCTAAGTAGTTCTCTTAGAAAACAAGTATTTATCTTTTTGGTTGAAAACACCTTTTAGGCGAGTTCTATTTTGAAACTTACATTCTAATCAGAATATTTAGATCTGGGTTCAATAACACTACTACAGAAAAAGAGAATGAGAAAGAAATAAGTATCTCAGCTTCAGAGAGCTAAATGGAAAACAAAACATTGTTTTCTCCTTCTGTCTTTCCTTTTCAGACTTTGTGCTGGGCTTTTAAAGAAAGTAGCATCAGATTTACACCCTGGATGGACCAAGGGCAGAAGGGCAAGCAGGAAAAAGAGCGTCGGGACAGAAATTTCACTTGACGCTAGAGGGAACATTCCCCATAATAAACTTTGGTCTTTCCAGCTGGAAAAGTACTCCTAAAATCCGAGTGGGTGCTATGAGGATTCTTGTATGATCTTACATTTCCTCTGCCTTTCCTTTTCTTTTTCCTTGGCTTTATTCATTTCCCTGCTCTGCCAGCAGCTTCTGGCCGCATGTCTGGAGCGTGAATGGAAATACGTTATTAAAGTGACCGAATCCTTATTTCCCTTCTTTTTTTTTTTTTTTTATTTTTAAGTCAGCAGAGGTTGTGGTACCTAAATCCGTGTGTCTGTTATCCTGAGTTTTTCTAGCTCTTGCGTGACACAGAGACGATCCTTCCCTCCCACCGTGTCCTGCTTCGTGTCTGTCCCCTGGCAAAGCGATGCCGAGGAGAGGAGGTGAGGCCCGTGCCCCGTCCCGCAAGGCAGCTGCTGGCTTTAACCACAAGGAAATTACTTCAGCCACACAGAGGCAGAGCAAGATATTCCGGATCTGGAAGGGCAGCAGCTGCTGCCACCTGAGCCTGTAAAACCCCCAAACTCAGTCAAGAAACAGCTAAACGGAAAGTAAAACTTCCCAGAAGTCAAGCAAACAAATGTTGTTAAACATTACTCAACCTCCACTATTGCTCTGCAGCTGTTTAATTTAGCCCTCTCACCTGCCAAGCCTGACCATGTCAGTCAGCCAAACTCTTTAATTATCATAAAGAATCTCCTACTCTTCCATATAGCCAGTCACATCCCAGGGTTTATCTAGGAATGAGTGACAGAAAGGTAATTAAAATTTTTTTTTTATTAAAAATCAACATATTTATATATTTATACATTCCACATACTCCTGTATATATTCACCAACATAACCATTCAGTCAGAGAGCATTAACAGCAAGGATTCCCATTTGAACTGATTTACTGCAGGGGAGCTTCAGCTGCGTAACGAGTCACACATTACAGAATGCATTAACCTTCTTTTCCTCTTTTTAAGAGCAGCAGCACATTTAATCATCAGTGTTGACAGGGCATAAGCCCTGAAGTGTTCTATAGCAGAAGAGAAATATTATTTAACAAATATAGGCAACTGGAGAACAGCTCAATGAAAAAGCATACTGCCTATGGTAGGCAATAGCCCTGTAAAAAAGGCCAATCTACGCTGAATAGAGACTGAAGGAAAAGGGGATGAGCAATAAAAAAGTAGTTCTTAATACAATTATATAAAATAATATTTAAGGTAATTCAGGATAATACTCCTGCCAAGAAAAGATTTTGTCTTAAGAATTAAGTGCAGTCAGAACAACACTTGTGTATTCAAATATGTAATAGGGATCTCAGAAAACATATCCCTATTCCATGCCTACCACCCTTCCATAGCAAAGACACTGGGATTTCACATTGTTCAGGTAATGAAGTGACATCTTGGTGAACAGAGATGGACGGGCCTGAGGAAATTCATCCAGAACTCAGGGTTCATGCCAACAAAGTGATGAAGAAGGGACGCTGACTCAGGGAACACAAGTTGGAAGCGTTTCTGCAGGTTGGGAGCGGTGGGGAAGTTCAGCAGGACCAGGGTGTTTGTGCCCAGCCTAAACCACCACAGCACGTGCTGCCTGAAGGAGCCAGTTTGGGGGTGGGCGCCGTGTAGGCGCTTTCTCTAACCAGCAAAACCCCTGCTGTTTTCTCCTAACTCAGTGATAGTCGTGCTTGTAGCATTGCTGATGTCTCTAGATCAGACATCCAACAAGCTCTCGCCACGCACGTGAGCTGCTCAGCACCGTTTGAACTGTGGCACATGCTGACCTGCAGTGTCTGCTGCATTTTCCTCTTTTTCCCTTAGACAGGGGTAGAAAACCGCAGGATGTAACTGCCTTCTAGGTAATTTTTATGACAGGCAGATTGGAGATGGGAAAGGGGAGCAGAAAACTACGCCTGTTCTTGTGCACTTTGCATGTATTGGCTACCACAACATGGGAGGGCCAAAGGGCTCAATTGCAGTGGTTCAGGTTAAGAAATTCTCTCTCAACACGTGCAGATGTAATATGGGAGAGACCAGCCTCACGTGACACATCTTGAATCACAGACAGACCCCCACTTTGAACACAAACCCCACAGCTCCACTGCAATTCTGGGCAACAAAGCCGGGGCGCTCGCAGGAAAAGCTCAGGGAGAATGGAACTAGACAGCGTAAATGACAGATAAAGGAAGTTATTACAATAAAAATTAAGAAGAAATATTCTGACTGAACCTTTTCCCCAAGGGCACGTCTGAGACAACACGCCCTAACTAGAGAAAAAAAGAGCACGTGGAGCTTTCCAGACGTGCAGGTCCATTTCAGACTCAGAACATGGTCACAGAAACACCCCTCCTTGGCTGCCTCCCGTCCTGCAGGAAACCAGTCTGCTCATAACCACGTCACTGTCACGATCCTACAGCCACAGGCACATCTGAACACCTCACCTGAGCAGCAACCTGGCCAGGACTACAGGCACCCAACACACAAATGAGCAAATTGACAGTTCAAGGGAAAAAAAAAAAAAAAAGAGAAGAAAATGAGGGCTTGGAATGAATTCAGTTTCTCCCATTGAAGCCAGTCTTATCGCAAAGGGAGTCGCTCTTACCCTACCTAAGGGCACGTGATGTCCATATGGCTTCTGCCACCACATGCTTCTCCGTGGGCAGTCGTTGCCTTCCGCAGAGTTTGATCCTGGTTGCTCCACAACGTTGGAAACCCTGGAGCAGCCCCTTCCCGGCCGCCTCCCTGGCAAATGCCCCGTCCTCCTGCTTGATCTTGCCTTGCCTGGTCTTTGCTCATCATTTTATTACTGTGGGCCAAATCAATTCTAGCACAAAACTTAACTAAAATAGGTAATTTTTTTTTTTTTTAAATCCAGGTTAGTGGGGGGATCCCTTAAGTTCAGAGCCCCAAACTCAAATCATCCTTTTGGACATCTATTATGCCAGGGTGCTACTTTACTCCAGTATTTGTTCCATATGCATAACAAGATAGAAGTTTTTGCAGCTTTTGAGCTGAGATGCTTATTTAGAGAACATGCAATACTGACGTCCCCCCTCCTTCGGCAGTGACAATTTAAGAACTGACTCTGCAGTCTGGCACGACAGCAGCTCTGGCCAGCTGCACTGCTAGTCAACAAGTTCACCACTGCCCAGTGGCTAGAACTGGCCTTCACCAGCTAATAATGTTTTCTTTATTATGTCCTTACCAGGTAGGTGCATGGTTATGCTGATGACGCTTGCTGCAAAAGGAAATACTCTATGAACTGCACGCTGTGATGCACCAAAGAGTCAGAGCTTTGTAAAGTCAATTCTTCACTATTAGTCTGTGTTTTGAGTATAGAGGAATTGCAATTTTTCTACTTCGTCGCTGCTGTTTGGATGCAACGTTTCAAAGCCCTGAACACAGGCAGAAGATGCTGTTGACACCAGCGCAACACTGGAGAATCACTCATGTCACAGCACTAAGGCAAAACCAGCCACAAACATCCATTTTTGGAGCTCTCTTCACTAAGCCTGGCTAACACCTTAGCAGAAAGTGCTATCAGGCCTTGCAGCCTTTATTTATTTTTATTTTTATTTTTATCCCTACACAGCTATTCTAACATCAAACTCAGGAAGGAAGGAAGGAAGGAAGGAAGGATCCAAACTCTTGTTTTCCAGACAGAGATATGGACCGTTTTTCTTTTCCTCACGCAGTCTGGTTGCTTCTCACTGGACGCAGGGCTAGGTTTACCCGGCTGCTCCTCGCTGCAGCAGACAACCTGGCCGAGCTTGCATCCAGCCCACACTGGCACCTATCCCTTCGGCTGGAATCCAGAAATCCGACTTGTTAACACTACAGCAAGGGGCAGGAGGCATCTTCCTTCCACTCTGCTGTTCAGTAAACTGACATTTATTAGAGCTTTACAGATTTAAGAGAAATACTTTGACTTTTAAATACTCAGGTTAATTAAAGAAAAACTTGGTTTCTAATCTGCTCTTGAAGGAAAGGGCATATTTTAAACTGATTGCTTTAAAAATGGTTAAATAGGATCTCAAATACTTATTGGGGCAGTAAAATTATTCTGTAGTTGTTGAGGAGTATTAATTCACAGAATACCTAGTAAAATACAACAAATGCAGTAACACTGGAGTGCCCCTGGACAGGTCTCTTCCCCATTAAATCTTCTTCTGGGAATGTGATTGCACAAAGTCATCTGCAAGGACCAACAGGACTTGAGTCCTGTTGAGCCTCTTGTTGAGTCTGTTTAAGTTATGTTATAGCAAACATTTGTCACAACCGGTACACATACCAGCTGTATCCTTATACACCAAGCAAATTCTATGATAAGATCAATTTATTCAATTGTATGTACAGTATATTTGCATATTAATAAATAAGTCAATATTAAAGTCTCTCCCCCCATATAAAAGTGACTATAGTCTGACCAGCCAATCCAACTTCATTTCTTTTTCAAGCACACCTGTGACTGAGGCTATCAGTTCCCACCGAGTTTATTACATTAATTGTAAGAGTAGAAACCTAAGAGACCAGTGCTTAAGTTTGTTTTAACCCTATACAGCAGAGGAGAGGGGAGGAAACAAAAGATACCGAAAAGTGCAAAAGCCAACAATTTGTAGAGCAAAATACAAGTTCATAACGTGATCCCAGGGAAGAGAATCCAGCCCGAAGGAGGACACGCTGCAGCCAGCTTTGAAACCAATAAATCTTCTTGTCTTCACGAGGAGCTGCATCGTGCTGGTCTCGTCACGTAACGTCCCAGGAGCTCCACCTGCCACAGACCATCTGCACCTCCACAAACCATCAGCACCGCCGCCAGTGCAAAGGGATGCTTCCTGAAGGAGCTCCTTGCCTCGTCCCTCTAACATTCATCTTTACTGTGAAGAAATGGCTCGTTTTCTTTAATTGTTTATTACTATGTACAGATGAGCCTATATTTGCAGCTCTCCGTTTCTGGTAGTGATTTTCTCTTCTATCTACATTCATTAGAAAACAAGAGGATAAGTGGCCACATTTCATATTTGCTAAAGTCTTCCCGTCGAGCCAAGGGCTACCTCTTTGCCTTGATTGATACCTACAGCAGCTGCACTTGGTTCCTCTCCCAGCCCACTTCCAACGTGGTAAAAAGTCACAGGACCTTGCGGGCCCTGGAACACGTTTCAAGTCTGATTGCTGGAGCTGGAAGAGCAAGGAGCCACGTTTGAGTTGAGGTGTCTGCTGGCAGCGCAGTGCGTGTGGACCACGGCCCCGTGCGGGTCCCTCACAAACACGGGCTCGCAGAAGGGCTTCTGGCACACCTGGCAGGCCGCCTTATCCGACAGAAGAATGGGGGGTCCTCTCTGCTTAACCTGAAAGGAAGAAAGCATCCAGACATGAATCTAGCCAGAAAAGCGGGGAAATTAGGAGGTACGAGACAAGCTAACTTGTATATTATCGAGTTAACATACAAACATGCACTGTTTCAACTCCCATCAGCTGGACAAACTCTGTCAGGGATTGAGGTCATCGGAAAAGACCATTTGAACCATTTAACTTGGATTCCATTTCCACATTCATACCAGTTCCCTTGTTTCCTCTCAAGTACTGGGTTTTGGAGGGGGTGTGCAGTGCACATGTTCACACATCCCATGCAACCTATGCAACTTCCTAAACAACCCTACAAAACTGAGTATTAGCACTTTCTGCAGGTTAAACTGTTGCTGGACTTAAATAAATGCAAGAATCCACGGAGAGCTGTAAGCAACAGCTCCGAGTAGGAGAAGGAAAAAGCTTCACAAGTGAACTTACCCCTTACAAAAGCTATTGATAAGCTTGAAATTATGCCGGGTGTTCTGTAAACTTCTGTAAACTGAGAATTCTGACAAGCCTCAATCCAAGCAAAATGTTAGTTCAGGTTTGATAAAATTTATGCAAGAGCTTCATTAAACTAGAAATCCTGTATTTATTTTCGCTCAGTCCAGGAGTCCACAAAGCTGGTTCCTATTTTAAGAAATCCTTTTGTTTTGTAAGGAAACAGTAATATAAAGTTTCAATTGCGCAGCCATAGTAATATATACATACAGGTATTAAAACTGCCTGGAACCTCACAGCACAACTTTGTCCTAATGTTTCTGGATCACGATTAGGTCTGTTAAGACACGAAACTTCCAAAAGCCTCCGTTAAAAAAAAAAAAAGGAAAACCCAATAAAACAAAACCCACCACCAACCTACCTTCTACCCACCTTCTCGGGGAGCGACCCACCTTCTCGTGCTTGTAGATGAGGTTCTCGGCGTGCGCGAGCCCCAGCGCGACGCGGCTCATCCTCGTCGCGTGGACGCTCTGCCTCACGGCGCCGGCCAGGAAGGGCGAGAGCAGCTGCACGGACCAGCTCTCGGGCAGCAGCTGCAGGACCCGCGCGGCGTCGAACTCGGCCGCGTGGCCGTTCAGCAGGTCCACGGCGGCCGCCACGAGGGCGCCGTCCGAGGCGCCGTCGCCGCTGCCGCCCAGGTAGGCGCCGAGGAGCGTGTGGAAGAGCCGGCGGCGGTAGCGGGGTCCTCTGCTGGCGGCGCTCCACGCGCAGTAGTCCCGCGCGGCGCCGAAGTCCCTCAGCTCGTGCACCAGGATGTGCAGGGCCTTCTCGTGCTCCTCCAGCTTCCCGTACAGAATGGCGCTTTCCATGCGGAGATCCGTGCCCCGGACTTTATCTGGTGGGAGAGGAGCACAGCGCTCTGCTCAGCGGAGGGGAACGCCGCTCCCTGCCCGGGAGGGACGCGAGCACCGACCCCCCACGGTCCAATTCCCATCAACTCGGAGGAGGTTTTCACAGCTACACAGAATCCATGGTAGAAGGATGCCCAAATACACCTAACCATCAAACCACAAACTACAGGAACACCCTCCCACAACACTAAACCACCATGATAATAACGGTGACAAAACCCATGGCTCCGACATCGTCCGAAGCTCCAGCGTGGGCCTTGCCACCTCTGCCCCCACTGCTCCCACCTGTGATAAGCTGTAAGACAAAGCTGCAGTATTTTAAAATAAAATAATATTATCATATCCTGAAAAATAGCAGAACACTTTGAAAGTCTAGAAAAGCCATTAGGTAGGAAGCCAACGTGATCTTAAGGACATTGTGAAATCCTGGATGCTCTTTGGCAGCTGTGAAGCTGAAGCGTGTGCAACTGGCTAACGGAACGACAGCAAGTTCATCAGGAATTTCAGGATAAAGCAAAAACTCTTTTACTTACTAAAAGTGGTAAAGAGGAGTTAAAAGAGTATAGTGTTATGAAAAACAGTAGAGAAAGCATTTTTCCCCCTCAAGTATTTTGGTTCTCAAAGGAATACACTAGCGTATGCGTTCATTCCATCGCCATATAAGATAAAAATTTTCATGCAAGATATCCTGTAGATACAGGATACAGCACAAGGATTTCAGGAGAACAATCCTGCTTGTAACTCCTACCTTTAGAAAATGGATTAAAAAGAACAAGATTCATAAAGAGCAAGAGTTTCAATGACTGATATTTGTATATTATTTGTTCTAAGCTGCTTTGCTGACTGGAAAGGCGAGTGGATGGTAAATACTATTATTTTAGTTACTATTCAGTCATTTTTTCTTTCAGTGACCAATTCTTGGGAAGAACATTTAAACAACAGCCATTATAACCACTGGCAAAGGACTAATTTTAGCTGTTTAATTGCTGCTTTCCTTACACCAAGATGTATATTGCCCTTTTCACACATAAGGGCTCAGATTTTTCCCTACCATAAATCTCAGTTGTCAGGGTCGTGGGGAGAGGCAACTGTGCAGAACCACGAAGCCATATCCACAAGTTCTTTGGAATGAATTCCTTAATGCCTAGCTACCTTGCACTCAGAGGCAGACCGAATAACAAAAATGCAACTCTTGCACTTGCAGAAAGACTATCACACGTTACATGCTCTAAAAGAAACTTTTTTTTTTTTGGTATGCTCTTTCTTCTAGCCAGCTATAGCATTCTGTGCTTGGGGCAGTGGCAAACATCCCACTCTGACTCATGAAATGCATGAGGTCAAAGCCAGTGGTAACAGACAGGCCTTTCTATTAACTTCCACCTATTTGAAACTGGCACGATAAGCCCCATACACCTAGAAACCTCAAACCTTTAGTTTTTCTATCCTCATGAAGATTTTATTCTGCTTTCTCCTAAAACTGCTACCTAGCATTACAATAAAGAAAACACATCTTACCCAAAATAAAGTGAATTCTATAGAGATCAGATTTCTGAAGAAGACTGCGCAGTTTAAGCAGCAGCTCGGTGGTTTCTGTACAATTATCTGTTGCCACTGATTTCAAGTGCAGTATTGCTTCCAGGTACAGGACAGCTAGATGGGTATGGTACTTCTCCTTCTACAGAGAAAAAGGGCAGTGTTAGCTCAGTTTACAAAGACATCTCTTCTCCCACCAATAATGTTCTGATTAATATTGAATAATATATATTAATAATCTGAATGAATAATCTGATTAATAATCTGAATAATATAAAACACATGGAAATGTGTTTTAATACATCCACCTATTTTGTATCAGTCAGAAAAATCTTTTTTCATGCAAATTGACAATTTTTTCAAATGACAAATTATTCAAATGAGCATCACAAGACAACTCTTCTGGGTCCTGTATGAAGATACTTGAAAACCAGTTACCTGAAAATATTTACTGCATTATTAAATAACTATATTTTTAAAAGCAACAGAAGGAAAACATTGATCTAGCATATACATTTCAAGGATGTAAGCTAGAAGACTGGTCATCAGATCTGTCCACTTCTTTCAACATTCATTTCTTTGCTTTATTCACAGCTTAAAGTCACATCTCCTGTGCTTGAAGCATCTTGTTTCCAACTTCCAAAATGTGTTGCTTCTTCTGTATTACACTTTACATATTGATAAAATCCAAAGACAGGTCACAGTGGTGCTTATGAACAGTGAACACTCTTTGGTCATTCAACTTTGAGTGGTTTGGGGAATTCTACAACATAAGATGTGCATGTCTCAGTTCTGTCACTTCTTCCCTAAATCTCTCCAGAACAGAATTCCTATCTACTTGTAAAACACAGAATTAGCAGGGTTAGTGCTGCTGCCACAGTGCAATAGGATTAGCAATCTTTCAACCATTTTTCTATGGCCTTACCAGAGTCTGACCTCTCTAGCACTATAAATTACTAGTTCTGTTGTCTAGTGTGAGAAGGAACAGCAGGAAAGCCTCAGGTGTTCCAAAACAACAGTTAACACTGACACACTAACACTTGCATGTTTTCTAGTTATCCATATGCAGCCAACTATCATAGACCAAACATCCCTATTTTTCACCTTCCCTAGGCACTTTGTAGGTGGCTTATGAAGTTTTGTTCAGTTCATAAGCGAGCACCATACTGAGTACCAAAGCACCACACAGATACTCTAACCTAGAAGTCTCAAATCAGACTGCAGTTTAAACCAAAGCATGTGATAGTGGCACAGAAGAATTCAGAGGAGGTAAGGAACCATCCTTTCCTGCCTTATCATCATTTTCAAGTTGAAAAGTTAGTAGCAGAATGTAATCTTCAGCTCCAGATCTTGTACCTTAATCTCAAAAATCACTTCTTCCCTACTAGCAGTGTATCTGAAAGTATTCAAGTTATGTTAGTTTTGTCTAGACACAGGCATTTTTCAAACTACCACAATTTGCACTCCGAAACTTAGGCTTTTTATTCTTGGAGGACTTACCTCTATTTTTCTTTCCAACACTAAATGTTCTAGATATTTAACAAGTGACTTGGGGTATTTGTTAAGGCAACTTATGATATCATCTGGATTCATGTTGTTCTTTTCCTGCTCTTCCAAAGGCCTTTTAGTGAAAATCTGCACTCCAACCTAGAAAGAGTTAATTGCATTTGGAAGTCAGTGGCAATGCTTTTACTTCAAACATCTACTTAATAGCAGTAGTAGTTAGTAGATTAAGATACACAACACAAAACTCTCACATCTAGGACTACACCACTTGGTGCTTCTGTGATTTCACCTACCCCCATCTTCATTTCCTCAGTTTGTAAGCTATATAATTGCCCAGCCTATAAACCTGCTGTTGGGCAAAACTTCTATCAGCCTTCAAAAGTCAGCACATCTATTCAATAACAGAGCAGGATACTCGAGTCCTTTGCAGGAAGGAAGCCTAACTCGTAAGCCAGAACTTTTTCAACCTTATCCCTGTGCATGTCACCACATTTTTTTTTTAGTGTCCAGATTTTTTTTTAGTGTCCAAAAACAAGATTTATAAATCTGGTCACTAGAGGTCATGATTCATTGTGCTTTACATTAAGTTACTACACATCAGGCAGTGGAAAGTTCCAGGAGCAGACACTGCCTGACACAGAGCACTCAATGACACTTGGTGTGGCCCAAAACACTAACGGACATCACAAAACTCTATTTTTAATTTTGGTGGAATTGGACTAATTCTTGTAGTTACAAAGACTTTCCTGAACAAAGGCCATTTCAGAACGACAGCTACATCACTGCCTAGTTACAGGGATACTGTTTTTACCAGAATCCTTTTATAAGGATTTTGGCAGTAGCACTGTAACCCATTAGGTTAACCTTTTCCACTTTTTTAAGCTCTAAAAAAATTAGGATTAATATGAAGACATGCTTGTATGTATAATATGAAGACATTGCTCAGAGAGATAAAGTGTTTTCATCAGAAAAAGGGGCAACTACCAACTGCACAGATGGTTAATAGAGGGATTTAAAAAGAATGAAGAAACCTGACAGTTTACTTCAGTCAGTGATCATTTAATAGTCATTCAGTTTTCTTCAAAATGGCCTGGCTAGCTAGCAAGATGACATAAATGTCACTCAACACCCAAACAGTGTCTCAAAGGCATTATCTTATATTTGTGATATTCTGAAAAGAAAGAACTATCACAAACCTCTTCATTTTTCTGCAAAACCCACTCGGAGTACTTCCACACCAGCTCCTGGTCCGAGCAGAACGTGAGGAAGTCCACCACGTACTCATAGAGATCCGAACGCGTGGGGTCTTGAATGTCCCCATTCACTATTTTCACCCATAACTGCAACCAAAATGCACACAGATTAGAGTTACACAGATATCATGCCCAAAACACAGATTAAGCCTTCCAGTTCAGGATTTATGCACACTACCACTACACTTAGTATCAGTACAGTATCAGTACTTGTGGAATTAGAAAGAGCTTCCAGGAAAGCAGCTTGCCAGGAATCTCACTGGTCATTGACACCACTCCTGTATTAAAGTGTTTCTTGTATATGTCGTATTTGTGGCATTCAGAACCCACATCCCTGGGCTCCCACACTGAAAACAACTGCCAGAGCACTTGGAGAGGAGGGACAATCGCAGAGAGAGCTTTGATAAAATCCCTTCAATGTGGGGCCTGCTGTAATTCTGTTTTTCAAGTGCACAATCCTAAATAATGCAAATTTAGACTAGGTATAAAATTCTTCAGTCAAAACTAAAGAGCAAAATGCAAAAGCACTCTAAGTATGTATGTACTTTTATATAAATTGCAATTGGAACTGAAAGGTGCTACACTTAACAGATGGGGTCAGCAACAAACACAGATTCCTGAGCCAGAGACACAGGTGGCAAAGGCAAATTCCCCTGCTCGCCCATCCCACTGCCTTTGTTTTCTTACTGCTTTTTGTTCCTGCCCAGGAAGTTTCTGCTTCCTTACAAAGGTACTTGAATGCATTTAACAGAGTCATTATGGTAACTCTATTCTCAAAGTTGCACAGTACTGAAAACTATTGAAGGTTTTGCATATCTTGTGTCTTGTGTCTTATGTACATACAAGTATATGATCTACGTGTCATACCTGTATGTATGTACCTTTCAGATAATCAGAATATATACCAGAAAAAAATATTTTGTTTTATACACCCAGCTTTTCAGACATGACTACAGGATCAGCACAGGATATGTCCTGATGTCCCCTCCAAACCCATCTTAAACCATCTTTGGATTATTTTAGTGCTTCTGTACATCTTTAAAAGGAGAAACATACATCAAGGAATGCAGAATTCTACCTAAAAATAGCATAAAAGCATCTGAAAAGCTGTTATCTGCAGTAAGTACTTCATTTTTTCCTATCAGTGTATTCAAGTCCCTTTCCTTCACCTTTCAAGCAGATAAAATTTGCACTTCAGAGATTTAAATCTCAGAGAGGTAACCTGATATGTGGGGTTAATTTCCAGTCAACACTAAAAGCTTAGTTCTAACCTGAAGTGCTGCAGCATCCTGACCATTGTAATGATACAGGAGACCGAGGGCAAAATACCTGTATAGAAGAAAAAAATAATAATATTAAAGTTTGCAGATTTTTTTCCTAGCAAATTCATTACAGTTCAAATAGCAGAGATTACAGCAAATAGTTGGTTATGGCGGGATTTTTTAGGTGATGTTTAAATTCTTCAGTCTACATCTGAACACAAGCAACTGCAGCCTCATTTTTTATGATCAAAAAAGAAAAGTCCTGTCCTAGCAGCAATCCACCTGACCCTCCTTTCTCTAAAGGGAGACTACAACTACTCTCTCAAACTCAAGCATTTAGAAGTATGTGTCAAATTAAAAAAAAGAAAAAAAGCTAAAAGAAAAAAGACCCTCATTCTACCCTTTGCATCTTAAAGTACACACTTGATGCATGGCTCCCAAAATAAAATATCACTTCAGCAGATAATCAGCTGTCTGAGAAGATCGTAAAAATGATTTTAAATGGTCACTTCAGAAAAGGTTTTTTTTTTTTTTTTTAAATGAGAGTCAGACAACGAATTGCCTTCTAGGATTTCATTACAGAGTTCTTAGTGTACTATGTTTAAGCTCTATAATGGTTATTCTCATGAAATGATGTTCTATCGTTCATGTTTACTACAAAGTTTGCCATACAAAGTAAATGTGCCAGGAGGAGTCTACAAAGCTGCTGAATAGCAAAACTACTTTAAATGCAACCACAGTTAGGACTGCTCTTCACCACTGCAGTCACTACCACTGCACCACACAGCTTGAAGATGGACAAACAAAGCCCTAGACAGAGCTGTTGGGGCACTAGGTATGACTGGAGGTCATATTTAACAGGTTTATTGTCTAGCATTCCCTGCTTAGTGACTGGTAGCCAGTTCTTCACCCCTTGGTAGTTCCAAGTTGCAGCCCTTCGCACTCACGTTAAGCATTATCCTTGTGGCAAATCAGTATGGGCACGCTGGAGTTCACAGTCCAGAAAAAAAAGTTTATTTCAATGATTGCTACAAGCATTTTAAAGCTACTAGTTAACAGCTTCTTCCCAAAGCACATGTATTATTTTTAATGGTATTAATTTTTATAATTTTATAGAAGATTAAAGTCAAATCTTTTGCACCCAACAAAGAAACCACTAGGATTAAAACTTAAATACTATCGACCCTTGGAGCAGCAAGACAAACATTTTCCCCTCCCGTCTCAAATCCGCAGGAAAACTCACTCACTTCTTGTGTTTTTCCAGCCAGGCGGCGCTGTCTGTCAGAAGGCAGAAGTTCTCGGAGACCAGCAGATCCAGGAGGCTCTCGTGGTTCGCCTCCGCGTACAGCTTGAGCAGGGCCGTGTCGATGTCCTCCTTGTAGCCGTTGGCCACGTCGGTGCTGCGCACTTCGTTCAAGTAGCTCATGAGGAACCGTTTGCACTTGGCCATCTTCTCCTGGTCGCCTTGGGTCAGCTGGTTTAGGTCAGCGTACTCGTGCAGAGGGGGGTGAGACCGTATAAATGAAGAGGAAGGAGGCAACAGGAAGGGGTAGAGAGAGATGAGCTCCCGGACGTCGAGCTGGCCGCTTCTGCAATTACAGTGTCAAACTAGATGAAGCAAAAAAGAAAGAGAAAGTATACATAGGCACAAAAAAATCACACACCGGGAAGGCACGCACACATGCCTAGAGTCAGCAACAAGTCTGAAGGTTCCTGCCTTCTGTACTGCGGAAAAAATGTCTTCAGATGTACAAATATATCTGAGGGGAGAATGTAGGGAGGAAGGGGCCAAGCTCTTCTTGGTGGTGGCCAGTGACAGGACAAGGGGCAATGGGAACACGTTGAAACACAGGCAGTTCCATCTCCATGTGAGGAAGAACTTCTTCTCTGTGGGGGTGCCAGAGCCCTGGCACAGGCTGCCCAGGGAGGCTGTGGAGTCTCCTTCTCTGGAGGTCTCCAAACCCACCTGGATGCTGCCCTGTGCTCCCCTTCCAACCTCAACCATTCTGGGATTCTGTGTGTGAAATGGCAAAGAAAAAAAAACCCAGATTTGTCCCTCCCAACTCATTCATCCTTCTTTTTCCTCCTCTAGATAGGGAGCTCTGAGAATTAAGAAACAGGGTGAGCCTTTGGATTTTAAGTTACCGGCCTGTCAGAAACAGGCAGCACACAGCACAACATCCCAAAGCTGAATGGACTTAGTGCAGTTCTTAGGACTGCCCCCTGGACTTCTGCACATTAGGGTAGCTAGTATTCTAGTTGAGGCAAAAAAAAAAAAAAATAGGCATAGTGAACTCTTCCGGGCATACCACAAAGATTGTGCAAGTTATTCTGCAGAAAACAGATGCTTTCTACAGAAAGCTGAGGCTTTCATAATATTTGCAATGATTAAAACTTCTCCCAGTCCCAAGATGCACCAAGTTCCTCCTTTAGCTCACTTCTTATGGAGGTTCTGAAGTGGTGGACAGTGACTCTGCATCCACCTCGCCAACAAGCAGCAGCCCCGCACAGACACACCTATCAGGTAGGCACTGGTGTTAGATACTGCACAGCGGCTTTTCCCTTCACAGGTGAACAGCATCTGGATCTTAGCTAAGGAAAAGGTAACGTTTATATTATAGAAAGCTCTCTCAGACCAAGTTGCAGAAGCTCCTCAAGTATTTGCAGAGCGCAGCTTGCGACTGAAAAATAAAGCACGTGCCCTGAAAGCTTCAAGGTGGGTATCCAAGCGGGTGTGCAACATTTTGACGTGTACTTTGCAATCCCAGTCTCTTGGCTTGAATCCAGGCAAGCTCAGTCTAACAATATTCAGATCCAAATGCTGTAAACCTTATAAGTTCTTGGATTTAGTGCTCTCTATATGCAGTCAGTCCTACTGACGGGATGAGTGTACTTGCTTCATGATATTTTCTGTTTACTAAGCTTGCTCTCTACTTATTCTCCCTGTCCAAGGGAAACCGAGTACAGGCCTAAACATACCTTTTCCCCCCACTTCTGTTCTTCATTGAGCAGCTGTCACTAGAATATCAACTTAATTACACAGAATTAGTTATTGAAGATTTCTCAGCCTGCCTGAATGAAATATCTTGGCCTCCCTGCACTGCTCTGTGCAACTTCCCTCACCTTGAGCTCGAGCCCTCAGTCACAGCGACCACTTCTCCTGGCCCTGCCTTCCAAGAACAGCAAGAAATTCTGATTTAGGCTTCATTTCACTAGGATTTTCCCTGTTCGCCTTTGGAGAGAGGCATTTCTAAAAGGCAGAAGACACTGTTGCTGAAAAAGCTCAAAATGAACAGAAAATTATGAAAAGGAAACCTCAGTTACGGTTTTCTTTTTTCAAAAAAGAAAAAAAGTTTTAACCAATGATCCACACTCAGGAAAACTTTTCCCTCTGTAACCCTCGCAGAAAATTTTGAAGGTAAGAAGTCTGTAGACTACTGAAATAGGTGAGGCAGGAAAATCTTGACCTTCTGCAAGCAAGGAAGTATGGAAGATCCCAACAAATGGGTTTATCCCTTCTCCACAATTCTAAAGCAACTGAAGCAGGGAGGAAAGCCCTGAATTATTGATTTCTTGACAAGCCAGAAGTATTTCCAAAACTTGAGTGGTTTAAAAACAAAAATGAACCCTGCAAATGTAAATAAGTGTTACCATTTTTTAAATAATGTTTGAGATAATAAAAAAAATCCTAAAAAAAAAGATCCTTTGGCTACTAAAGCAGAAGGATACAGGTGATAGCAAGAGCAAGAAATTTTAAAGCATCAAGGATCCTACTGCACTGCCTAGGGACTGCCAATGGATTGCAAAGCATGGAAGCAGCAAAATGAACGACAGCCAACAGCAACAGATGGAAATCTCAAAAGAGGAACCTTTCCTATGGAAAGGAGTTTTGAGTTGTATGTTTTCCTAAACTACACAGTTTTTTCCTAGTGTCTGAAAAAACCACTACCCTAGAAAGGTCAATCTCTAGCAAAGAAAAACAGTCCATGTCTCCTGTGCATATTCCTGTAGGTGAGGTGTCCTTTGAATCACTTTTTACAGACTTCAGAGTTTCAGAAATTTAGATTCTCCTCATGACTGAGCTCAAGAGAGACGGGAAGTTTTAAGAGGCTGAATAACCAAGAAACACGAGGTTGTCGGTGACATGACCTCACGGCTCAAACAGCACGTGGGCTCTCAGCATTGACTTATGAGAGCAATCTAACTGCAGCTTTGGCTAGTCCAGCTACTCCATGAAAGCTTAGAAGGCTTGAGGTTCACCAGAAAACAAGGTGTATTACACAAGATAGAGTAAGTTAATTCTATTTTAAAAAAAGATGAGTTTTCTTCAACAAGATTCTTTACTCATTTAAAATAAACTGAACTAGAACAGCCTCCTCAATCTGTAGAGATCCAAGCATGATCATTTAACCATTATTTTCCTTACTGGCTACATCACCAAGTATCAGGAGATGGCCTAAGGTGGAATGGAGAGGTAACCACACAAATGGATGAAGTACTGCTATTTAATATAACTTATTCAACAGTTTGAAGACATTTTCTAACTTTTACAGTATTGGTAGTTTCAGTATCCTTCTTGTCAGACTGGAAGCAGCACCTACCCAGACAAGGGATACAACTGAACACTGGGGACTTATTTTCATAGTGCCAGCTACTCCAGCAAAACATCTCAAATGCAGGGAGTGCCTCACCAAACATTTCTGTTTGGTCTAACTCCATGGGAATCTCTAACTGAGATATGAAATAGCAAAACTTGTAAATAATAGCAGATGTTTATGCCAAGTCTAGCAAGTCCCCCTGCGACAGCTCACTGAGTTTAACTGCTCCAGCTGAAGAAAATAACTTCTCCTTTGTTTGTTAAACTGAGTTCCAGCACAGCTATCACTTCCTTCCTTCCTTCTCCTCATTCTTCTGTAGTCATATATAAGAGCAGGAAGGTATTCCTCTTAACAGTTTCTGTACTTAACTATGAAATTAAGCATCAGAATCTTCTCAAGATGCAGTTTCATCTATGACAAAGTAGTGAAGGAAGAAAGCAAAGCTTTTAGTCCACTAAACTTTTACCTGTTGGTCTATAACAGATTATTTCTGAGGAATGAGACAATCTCAATTCAAATTTGGCCAAAAGGAGCTCCAAGACAAACCAAATCCGCTGAGGTGTTGCTTTCACTTTGCTTCATTTTTAATTCCACCTTTCATTCAAACAGATACCACATTTTTCTACGACACTTTGAGACAGCAGTTATTTTGACTGACTCTAGCTTCAAATACCTCTCCAGTAGTACCATCTCCCACAGCTTCGCCTTCCTTCACATTCCCCCCATTAATCCAAGGGGACTTTTCCTATACCAGAGGCCTTCAAAGCACACTACAGACAAAAGCAGCCAACCTTAACAATCCTTCTTTAATAGATTCTGAATTGATGCAAGATGAATTCAAGCAGCTAAAGACTTTTTATTTTCAAATGGGTTACCCTAACTCTGAACTGCCCCAAGTCAGAGTGATGCACTGCTAGCAGAAGTGAAATTGTCAGGCAAAACAAATACAACAAGCAGCATTTGACCCCGTTTATGGAGTCAAAGCGCAACAGCGGGATCAATTTGAATGAAGTCATCTATCTTCTGAAAAAGGCCTAGCTGAGTAAGTGTTAAGACAAATTCAGTATCCACATCCTCATAAAAGGTAGTTGCATGAACAGTATTTAAACGATCCCTTTTTCTTAGGGAGCACACACTTAAAAGAAACTAGGCATTTTTCATGATATACATCACAGCACAGGCTGAATAATAAAACCTGGACCTTCACAAGTATCACGTCAACGTATCTCCACAAAGAGAAAAATCAGACTATCGGACTATAGCGTTCATGCTAAAATATGTTAGCACACAGAAAAAGCACTTGCATTAAGTTTCCAATTGTAAAACTGCCCCATGGCCACACTTCCACAAAAATATTTGGTCACAGATTTCACATCCACATCAAAAAACATTCCAGCCATTAAACATCTCTAAACCCCAGCACCCTAGCTCCTTATTTGAAGGCTATTAGTAAATTTGTCATCACAGAATTACCTGAAGAGCTCTTTTGCTTCAAGGAACTGAAGCTGTGCAAACTGAATAAAACCCGCTTGCTGAAGGATTCGTTTGTACATTACCTATGGGAGAGAAGGGGAAAAAAGTTTATTAGCCACATAGTACTAGCCATTACTGCAACAACTACCCGAGGACAAAAAACAACAGCAGAAAAACCCACAAGAACAACAGAAAACTAAACACTGAGTCAAGAACCTTCAGCCAGGCCCATCTAGTGCTGCCCATGCTACTTTTTCTTCCACAGAAGTCTGTGCACACAGCACTGCTCAGTAGCACTTGCTAACAGGCAAGTCCCAAATGGCAAGTTGATGTTTTCTTATTCAAATGCCGACTTATCAGCTGATATGAACCTGACTTTTGAGTTTCTGCTCATGGTACTTGCAGGCATAAAGGCAAGTGGTCAGCTTTAGATAACCCCATAACTGAGCAGGCAAATACACACACGTGTGTGTACATAATATATATGACCACACAAAGGCAGCTGCCTGCCCCTCTCACCTCAGTTTTCTGCCGATTCTCACAGCCTCCCTGCCCCGTGGATGATCGTACTTCTGACTTTCTGCGAGTAATTTTTAAAAACCTAAATACTTCTAAAGTTAAGTTTACCCAATCAGTAGTACCTTATGCAAAGTAGGCAAAAGCACAAGCAAACTATAAGAAAAACAACATGTACCAAAGTTCTGCTGCTAAGTTCACGGTCAAGCTAAAAGAACTTAGTACAGAGGGAAAAAAAAATCACCTATAAAAGCTGGGTGTTTAAGAGGAACACCGAGTTGGTAGCCACCAAATGCAATGAAGTCCTTGTGCCCAAAATAATTCCAATGGCAAAAGAGAATTATTAAAAGTAATGTAAACTGTCATCTGGAAAGTGTCACTGTTGCTGACTCCTTGGCCCTGCATTTTCCAAGCACAGCGAGCTATATCCACACACCTTCAGTCTCCCCCTCCAACTTCCTTAATTTGCAGTTTAACATCTAACAGAGGACTACAAGTGCTGTTGTTAGTAACAGGACTCCAATCCCAATAAGAATACCCAGGAAAAATTAATCAATATATTTAAGCAATTAATAAATTTAGGCAATATATTTCACAAAGGAATTACTAAAAAGCAAGAGAGCTCAAGTAGGGTACACGGATATTCCCACTGGCGATCTTAGGTCTTGATTAAAGTTTATAAATTACCAAGAGGAAAGTTAAGCTTAAGCTCATTTGGCCTATGGATGTGATGTCAATAAGACACAGAAACCTGCTGATTTGCAGGGTGGCTGATTTTTTCTTACTGCCTCCCAGGGTCGAGGAGAAAAGGGGAAACAGAAAGGAGATTCACCTGGTGAGAATTTGTTCTTGTTTTCCTTCAGAAAAGCAAAACAATAATTCACTCCCTCTTTACGTTGGGCAGTTGTGTCCAACTAAGGATGCAGACTGGCATGTTTTACAAGGAAATGTCTGCCCCTCGTGGCACCAGAAATCTTCAATATGTGGCCTCATGCTCTCCAATTATCACTAAATTTCTCATCTGCCTAGGAAAATTGATAACAAAAGTACTTTAAGGCTGTTTTCAAGCTTTACAACAAAGTGTGTACATATTTAGAGAATCAGAGTACTGGTGTTAAGTTGAATCCATGTGAACTTTCTCCCTTAATAGATGGATCTGTGAAGCAATCTTTTCAATTAAAAGTTAAGAAATTCATGCAAGAATAGTGCTGAGATCAGTTTTCAATTCCAACCAATTGGGTGATACTCACTTATCCAATATCTCCAATATTGACCTATCTGCACTTGTCTCCAAGTTGTGCAAAACTGCCTCCCCTCCCCACCCTCCAGCTTCTACACATATTTCCTCAGTTTTGGAAAGACCTCCTGATAGGACAGGCAGTAGTTACCTTGATTTTCAGCCGAGATGCACATGAGACACTGATACTGCTGAACGTACGGATTTTGCAGGCAAAAGGGAAAAATTCTGCAGTTTCCTTCCCTGAGGTTTTAAAGAATGAGCTAGACTGGTGTCATTCAAGAACCATACCTAGTTAAATTTTGTTTGGAATGAGGCAAAAGCAAACAAAAAAGCCATCTTTTTGAGCTCCTCCAGACCTATTACTTGTAATATTGTTATTTGGGTGTTTGTTTTAAAGGTACTAGGTTATAACCTGTTTAAAAAACAACACTAATTCCCTTATCATTGTTTGAAGAAAGGCTTTAGGACTCAAAGTGCTGTAAGAGAATTCTGTATTACTGGTTGAATGAAAACAAATACTGAGAACTAAAATCTAGCTACAAACACATACAAGAGTTAACTGAAAAGCAGCATTTTAACAAGCTGTAGTAAATAGAAAGGTTAATACTAGAGCTGCAATAGCCACAGCAAAGCTTTCTGTCTATTGCTGGAGAAATTCTTACCAGCATGGGCAAAATTAGAAAGACTTAGCTAGAAAGTTACTTCATCTCTGGACTGGTTTGGGTTTAGTTAATACAAGGTGTTTTTGGGGAGACTAGAGAAAATGAGAGGCAAAAGAGAGATACCTATGCAAGATGTGTGTCAATCTAACCAAGGTCTTCACTACCAACCACCATGATTTCTCCAAACTTCAGCTGAAAAAATAATGACTACGCAGCGCTCGGTCCTTTCACGGGCGCAGGGCAGCACAGAATTTGCCACTCCTCTGCCAGAGGTGATGACCTCGCATCGCTTTGGCTTAGCAGTTTCCTGATGCCCAAAGACAGAAGAATTCTTATCTAATGAGGCAGAGAGAAATTTGTGGCCCATAGGGCTAAATACCAGGGCTACTCATCTATGACCTAGTTCTTCACAATAACTGAAGCACTGATTGCACACATAATTCAGCCATTACAGCGCATGAAACTGTTTCGATCCCACTGTAATCCTGAATTATCATCTGAATTACACCCAAAACACGCCTACTAACCAACTAACCAACCAACCAAAACCAACTAATTTAAAATTACAATACTCTAGCAAAGTCAAACTCAAAGAGCTTACAATACTCTAGCAAACAGTAATTTCAGAAGTGTAGGCAAGACATTCAGTACACCCAAGATACATAGGTAACATGCTAAAGACAGTAAATACTTAAAAAAAAAGTGTCAGAGGAAATATGTCCTACAGTCTATTTCAGATACTGAATTGTAGTTAAATTTGCAACAAAATGGTATTTCCCACACTTAAGCCAAGTAAACTGGAAGAACTGGAAAAAGTAGAGATACTCATTCAGACAAGAAGACTAACATCTCATCTAAAAATAGATACATTTCTGAAAGTTACAGACCACTTTTTGCTTTTGGAAATGGAAAGAAAACAAACCCAGTACTCTTTCACAGACAGATCAGTTTGTTCTTGAGCAGTATTTCTTTGCGCTACAGAAATTTCACCCTTCTTCTCTCAAGTCTGAAAATCTGAAGGACAGGTAGTACAAAACATTCTGCTGTATTTGTTCCTATGAAGCAGAGACAGAAGTAAAGGTACATAAACCTCTAGTTTAAACCTTTAATCTGCGCTGCTCAGGTATCTCACCACAAAAATGATCTTAAATATTCAGTCACACCGAGGCACAGCTCTACACTAAGTTGCAATACGGTTCAGTGCACGACAGCACCAATCTCTAATGAGGAAAAAGTTCAACACAAACAGCTGACTAGAAACAAACTGATATCGCTGTTTAAAATGAGTGAACCTACTGCTGAAAAATGAACCTGCTGCTAAGCACTGCAGGGGCTTCCCTAGCACTATTTTGAGCTTTGTTTTGGATTAATTTTTTTCCAGGTTATATCCTGGAGGTGGGGGGATAGGTACAAAGCAGCAAAGCACATCTCCGCTGCCAACACATCACCACCTGTTACAAGCACAGATCAATCTTACAGCACATCCATTTCCTAAGGCTGAAAGGCAATGAAGCAAAGAAACCACCCTCTTCCCCTCCACCCTTCCTCCAGTCAGCTGACTGCTGAGAGGTAAGCTGGTCCCACTGTGAAACTCTTCCATGAAGATTAAAAAAACAGACCTGAAACTTCTCTTTTGGGATATTCCTTCGAGCTCCTTTTGCAAGGACGAGGGCTTCTTCCACTCGGTGACTGGCTAGAAGATCCTGAATCTGTTTTTCCAAAGGGAGTGGCACCAAAATATATACACCCTTATTAGTAGCCACAATTACCCTGCCTGGACAGGGAAAAGAGCTATCAGGTTATGTTCTCCACAGAAGAAATAACACATTAAAAAACATAGACAGAAAATAATTTAATTACAGGAAAAAGATATAATCCCACAGACATATCTTGGACAAATAAATTGTCAATTAAAGTCAATTAAAACATCAGTTTTGGAAGAATAAGTTTTATCTACCGTAGTCTGCAGGCACATAATTCTGAAAGCATTCACAATTGAAGTGTTTCAATGGTTAACATGGTTGGTACGTTATTTTACTTAAAAAATAAACCAACAAGAGAGTGCCCACATTTCTACCAGCAAGCTGTCATACAGAGCACACACCACAGTTATTAATGCAAATAAATGCCCATCTAAATACCTTCAAAGTCCTGCAGAATGTGACCTTCTTTGAAGGGCAGGGTTTGCTTCTGCTGCTGGTCCAGCATGCTGTGCACGGTGATGAACTCTTCATCCAGAGCGACCACGTAGGGAAAACAGAGCGCTGCTCCGATCACGTTCTCCGACCAGTGCACGGGGGCTCGCTGGGAAATGCCATCCACGGTCGCAAACATCCCTGGGAACAAAGGAGAAGAGAGCTTGGGACTTGATCCAAGACTGTGGTTCTCCCAGTGCTGATAAGTGCAAGTAAAAGCTAGAAATAGCAGCTCTCAAAAGAACATGTGCAGCACTGGGGGGCAAAGTGATAGGGCATCACACCTGACAAATCCCTGCACCTTAAAGACCTGCTGGAGAGCTCACGTCAGGATTTTTCTTTATCCTTCACCAAGAGAAAGGGACAGGACTGAAGAGTGAAAAGAAAATGCTGGGGAAAAATATAGGAAAAAAGAAAGAATTGAAGTTCTGTAAGTTCATCAGTATTTTTTTTAAAGAATTACACCATGTAGCTTGAACTCACTTGAAAACACACAGTATTTGGTGAGACAAGAGCAAGTAAGAGCTGCAGACAAGCACTGATCTATCTGCCATTTTAGACATACTTGTTTCTCGCAGTGCCAAAGGCCTCAAGAAGGTGCCAGGCTATTACCAAGCACTTCACAGAATCACAGAGTGGCTGAGGTTGGAAGGGGCCTCTGGAGATCATGTAGTCCAACCCCCTGCTCCAGCAGGGACACCCAGAGCACAGGGCGGCATCCAGGCAGGTTTGGAGACCTCCGGAGAAGGAGACTCCACAACAGGGAATCTCCTCCTGGGCAGCCTGTCCCAGGGCTCTGTAACCCTCACAGGAAAAAAGTTCATACTCACTGGAGATGGAATTTGCATTTACTTCATGACTTTTGCTACAGCAAAATTTTCACAGAATGTGAGTCTATTTCCTTCAGAAGGGTCACATCCCGCAAGGCACCTGCGTTTTCAAGCACTGGCAACAAAATCCAGAGGCTGCCTGTAAAGTACAGACTTAACATCCCAAAAATTCCCACACTGAGCACTGTGAACAATAAAACCACTTTCAGTCAAGCAGCTTCAGTTAATCTGTGTTATCTTTCTACCTGTCCATTCCCTCCTCCAAGTGACTACTTAATGAAAGTTTCACTTGCTTCTAGACTACAGATCATCACTTCCATTTAGAACATGTGATATTCTCTGTTTTTCCATAATGAGTCTTTTCTTAGCATCAATTCAAGTGAAATTCATTTGAGATTAATTCAGAAAATTCATTTATGGATAGGAAGTGCATGCACGACTCATTGCTACTCCAAGTCGAAGCCTGCCTAAACCCCCAAAGGCAGGGGCTCTGTGAAAGGACGATGCATTTCCCCTTGTCTTTACCCAGTTCTTGTCTAAGGATAATAAACACAACAAGTACAGTCAGAAATCATGGCCTTTTTAACAGCACAAGAAAGTACTTGAGGGAACCAGGATGAAGTCACCACCAGCTACACATTGAAAAAGGCAAATAAGCTACCTGAAAGGTGAATGAGTTGCCCCAAACCACCATGGCATTTTCAGTGTGAGACAGATCTAAAAATGGATAGACTCAAAAGTAATTTAGCCTGGAAGAATCTTCTGGAGGTCACCTGGTCCAGTCACCCCGCTCCAGGTAGAACAAGCATTTGTTCAGGTAACTTGAGGCTTGTTTGTTCTGAACACTAGATTTTGTAAGAAGAAAGCAACATGAAAACTTTTGGATAGTGTGTAAGTTGCCAGCGTGACAAATGCTACAGTACATGAAAACAGGAAGGAAAAAAGGACTGGTCAGTGCTGACTACTTTGCCTTACACCGAGTCAGCCACTCCGTGGCCTCCGTTCCTGCTGGCGCGAGGGCAGTGCCCGCGCTCGGCTCGGCCACGCGCCGCCCGGAGCTCACGCTGGGGACACGGAGCCGCTGGCTAAAACCAAGGCGGGAGCTACAGCTCGCTGCAGCTGTGGGAGGGCAGAAGGAGCCCTGCCCAGGCAGTTCGCCTGTCTCCTGCAGAAGCCCTTCTTGTCACTCTTCACGTCCATCACCGGATTCAGCTCTAGATGGGTTTAGGAAAAGCCAAGCCTATCCCCATACGCTGTCAGCATCTATATATTGCTCCCACGTGGCCTGTCCCTACCTCTCACACGCTTTCTTTTCACCTTGAGCTCCGAGCTCATCCACGCAGGCCTGCCGCTGCCTTTGCTCGCTGCCCTGCTCACCACCGCGAGCCACTTCTGAGCTTGAAGGGGAATGGTCATTACAGGTCAGACAGCTCTCCCTAGACTCCCCTCTTACCCAGAGCCATATCCCATGGGATTCTTCCAAGCAGGTCACTGAAAATGTTAAAACCTGCTCTCCTAAAGCCCACGCTCGCAGTCCTACTCTTTGCCTTGTTCCTTTCTCTCGGGATCCTGAATTCCATCTTCTCATGGTCGCTGCAGACATGGTTCCTCTGACCTTCACATCCCCAACCACTTCTTCTTTCCTTATAAATAAGATTGTATCCTCTGCAGAAGCTCATTTCTCAGCTTACTCTTATCACCACCACACTCCCCAAACACCTTGGATTGCTTGTGTTCCTCTGTGCTGGCCCTCATGGGAGGCATGAAGCCACCGCAAATCCCACCTAAGCACCAGCGTCTGCAAACATGAGGCTTCTTCCTGTTATCAGGAGAAGGCTTCATCTGTCTGTTCCCTGATAAGGTGGCCTAGGTCTGTAGTAGGCAGCAACAACATCACCCACATTGGTCTGTCCTTTGGCTCACGGAGAGCTCTGTGCATTCCTGCTGCTTCCATGGAAAGCATCATCTGCCTGGTTCCCAGTCTAGCTTCCCTAAAGAGGCTGTTCCTATCCATTGCAGCACTCCAGTCATATGAGCCATCCCTATAGATCACAATGAACCCAATGGGATCATGGCATTAACACCTCAAATTCTTCTCAGTTTTAAACCACGCCATGTGCAGCACGAGTGTGCCAGCACTTCAGGCAAGCACCAGTCAGGCTGATTTCCCACAAAAAGTGCAAGAGCTTTCCCCTCATGTCTCCTTACTGGCATACCCTCATCTGTGGGCATGTTTGAAGAGGGCCCTTTAGCTGTTTTGCTCATCACAAAATCTTTTCTGTGCTGACCTGCACTCTGTTTACAGACCTGGTCCACCCCTACATCCCTTGTTTTCAGGTCATCTCCTCCTTTCCATGCTGCTTCCAGCTTAGAGCTCTCCTCCCCAGGTTCACCAAAGCAGTGAGGCTCTTTGCTTCCCTTGGTCAAGTGGGTCCCTTTTCCTCCTGGCAGTCCTTGCTTCTCAAAGAGGATTTAATGATCTTAACATATCACTGTTATTGCCACCAGCAATGACAGCAGTTTTCTGTCATTCTAAATTTCAGTCTTAGCTCCAGCAAAAATTAATCTGGTAGGAAAAGTCACATCAAACACTATAAAACCAAGTATATTGACACAGACTATATCGACAATAACCAGAGGCTAAGTTTAGAATAGATGACCTATGAAGTGCCAAGAAAACTAGTCTTAACCAATGAAATATTTTCATAACAAGAAGTTGTGTCCAAAATCAAGCCAAAATTAGAACTGATGACTTGCACCATGCTTTCTCAAGTCCACTCACTTCACGGCAGAGTGGCACCACCTTGAATGCAACACTGGTATTTTACAGGTGCTCAAATATCTTTACAACTCCCAAGAAACTAGCACAAAAGACACTGAACATTTTACCAGGGAAGAACATTGCAGTATGTAATACTAAACAAAAACAAAGAGATGGGGAAGCAGAGATGATAATGGGAATTACCAAAGGACATCAAGACAATCCATAACGAGACTTTTTTTTAAAGTTGTCCAAGTTGTTTGCATAAGTTAGACTTGGTCTGTATTATTGGAGAAAACAGAAAGACATTTACAGCACATTTAGAGCTATGGAAGCACGCTTGCTTAAGATCTCACAAAGTATGTTACACAGCACAGCACACTTCTACTTTTACAGGCTTGCTAAATTTTATGGGTAGAGCTCCTAGCGCACATCTCTCTTCCAAGAGACAAGATAAAAGCAAAAGTCTGACTAAATACAATTCAGCTTTCTCTTTTGAAAAGAAAAAAAAAAGGGAGGGGAGGTGGTGGGGGGGGCAGATGATGCAGCTGAACAGAACCTGGTTCAGCATCTCTTTTTCTCCCCTGTCAAAAGTTGTGTATCCTGTGTTCAAATCACACAAAAAAAATGGCAAACTAATATCACAGCAGTTTTGCTTTTTACGGGGCTTAACACTATGCAGCTTAGTATGCTCAGTACACTACAGTTTAACCATTATTTTCTGTAACATGAACCTGAAAAAAGTATTCTAAAAGTATGAGCACGGAATAGTAGAATGCCTGCAAATTCACAGCACCTAAAGTTAGAGCAGGGTTTAATTCTACAAGAGTTAGTGTTTATTTCAAATATCATTTCTCATTAGTGTTGCAATGCAACCTTCCTACTACATTACACAAAAAGAAATTCACATGAATCTTCCTGATAGGAACTTGGTCGGAAATTAGCTACACTAGCCCCAAAACAATTTATAGCAGCACGAGGTCCTGAAAGCCACTCGAGTGGGTCACAACAGCCAGGCTATCAGCCTTTGATATTTCATTGGGTACCAAGCAAATTTTACTGACTCTGGGCTGCAGGAAAACAGTCCCTTTCCTGACAGCTGTCTATCTAGACAAAACACTCCAGAGCTCCAACTAAAACACCAGTATTTAAGCATCATTTTGTGCGCCGATATGAAAGGCAGGAGGTAATAACACATAGTACCAAGAGTTTACCTTTTGCTCTCAACAGTCCAGCACTGCTTTATAAAGAAAAGGAGCATTATTCTGCACTCAATAGTAACTTATGCTTTGCTTCCCAAATCGAAATGAAACAGGAGAAGATCAAACGTTACAAAGAAACAACCCAAACCCCGCTGTTATCTCACCTAGCCCTCCAGGCCCGGCGAGCAGGAACTCCTGCCTGCCTATCCTCTTCACAATCGGCCGCCTCTCATCACTGCAGTACGGGAACAGATCCTGGGAGCTGCCAGTGTCATAATTCAATATGATATATTGCGTGGTAAGGGCGAGACACAAATAGTGCCCATCCACAGCCACGGCGTAGGGCTGCTCCGGGGTGAACACTTCCTTCACTATCTGCACTCGGTCTTCAAACACCACGAACATCTGGATGGTGCGGCGCTTGACGGAGATGATGCAGACCTCGACGCAGAAGGGGTCGGTGCTCACGGGGTTCTCGTTCAGCGTGAAGGTCACGGCTCCTTTGATCCTGGCGCCCGTGGGCACCGGCTCCAAGTTCAGCATGTTCACTAGTGTTATCGTGTTGTCGCAGAGCACGAGCAGCCTGGTGAGGGCGGACGCTGCTTTTAGCTCGCTCACGGACTTCTTGAAGCCCAGGTATTTGTGCAGCTGCTTGGTAGCAGCGAAAGTTGTTTTTCCAGCTGTTGATATCTTTTCGTCCAAGAGAAAGTGGTAGATAAAGCAGTCATTGGTTCCAATGTAGAGGTTCTTCCCACAGCACTCAATGCACTCGATGTTGATGTGAGCTTTGTCTCCCATCAGCATCTCCCGCTCCACAGCACAGACGAGCTTGAAAGCCTTGACGCTCATGGTGCCTCCTGGCTGATCTGGTTAGAGGAGAAGAGAAAAACACTTTGTTTTTCTCACACAAAATCAAGTATCACAGAAAGTAACAGTCACAATAGTTGCTGCATGTTTTAAACCGTCTATACCATTATTATTTCCAAAAAGATTAAACAAGCCACTCGAAGCACACCAAGAACCACAAAAATCCCTCAAATTGCCCTCTCTCCCTTTCAAAGCAATCTGCTTCTATATGAAGCAGACTAGTAACAGCACTCAGCTATTTTCAGAGTGATGCCTGCTCCACAAATAAGCAGCACAACTTTGACTCTCTCGTATACTTCTGCCCTACAGGCAGGCCCTTCTACCACGTCATGGGTCTGAACCACCACCTGAGCTGTTCTGCAGCAGAGTGCTCTGGCTCTGATTTCTAGGGAAGGACTTTTAATGCTACGCGTTAGAAACTCACATTACTCTATATTTTGTTTGTAGGCCATCTGTCAAAGTCGAAAGCAATGTAAACAATCTTATAATGAAACATTACAACCATATTCCATATTACTGAAGTTACTTTGCATTCCTTACTCCCAGCAATAATAGAGAATGTAACATAACTTTTAAACCACTTGGATAATTTACACAAGGTATCGTGTGGCTCACAATAAAGGACTTCTTCCTTCCTTCAACTGCAGAGTTTCAGTTTCCTTTGCTGGTATTTACACATTCACTCCACTTAACCATGTGTTTCAACAGTCATTAGGAAGAGCCAACTTAGAAGCAGGACTCGTAGAACATTCATTCAGCTCAAGAAGGTCACTGAAATTAAGCGTCAGTCATCTACAGTGATAACCATTCCAAAACATGGTCTTCAACAGCGAAGCAACTCATCTTATACTCTATTCTACAAGTAAACCCTATTCCTTTAAAGTTAAGTTTTGCCAGAGGAAGCTCCAGTTCACAAAGCAATTATCAGCATCTCTCAAAACAACCTCCGGAGTTTTGCTCTGCACCAGACTATTTCTATAAGAAACCAACTGGCAACTGTTCTGAATACGCCAAAGAGAACATACGAAACTGCTGACCTTCTTTAATCACCTTGTGATGAGCCTGGTTGTGCTCTGTGATCACCATTTAGACAACACACCGCCTGAAATTGCACTGAGCATCTTCGATACACTTGAGAAATACCACGTACGGTTATGTGCAGTCCACACGTACAGGAGAGACCCCAAACACCTAGTGAAGTTTCCATGGGCAAACAGAAAGACCAAAGCAATGCTATTGAGAACTCTGGAGCTGAATACAAGGACTAAAACCAAAACTCCTTTCACATCGTAAGATCCAGCAAAAACTTGGCCTTTGCAAGACAACACTGAAAATCATGCCAAAAGTTTCTAAAAATGAGTATGAAAAGGTAAACTACAAAATTCACAATTAATCCCTAAATAAGAGAAGTTTAGTCTGTTTTTTTTTTTTTTTTTTTTTTTTGGTTTTTTTTTTTTTTTGAATCCCAAGTCATTAACACTTAATACTTTGGCATTTTATGTATCCAATGAGAAGCGATCAGCTTTTCAACCTGAGACTGCTTCCAATTCTAAGTGACCCAGGCTTATTAAAACAACATGCACCTGAGGTGGGCTGCAAAATCAGGACAGGACTCCCCTGTGCAAACAGCACTATGCAAAGACATCCCTAAGGCTGGATTCAATCATGCTGCATCGTGCAAGCCTCAGATAATGTTTTTTAGCTCCTTTAGCCACCACGCAAGTGCTTGGGAATTAAGAACATGGCAAGTAGCATTAGGAAGTCTTAACCAATAGAGGTCCCATGTAAGAACATAGCCAGAAGCAGACCACGCTATGTTTTTACATGAACAGGCAGTATTGATCTTCTGAGTCTAAAAATTTAATGCAAGTTCTCTGGACAACATCCCCACAATTTTCTTCAATGTTAACATATTCTTCAATGTTAAAAAAAAAAAAAATGCAGGTTAACCACCAAATCAAAACATTGAGGACAGGCAGTACATAATCTAAATGATGAATTATCCTCTGGAGAGGGGGCTAGCAGCTTTTTTTTTTTACCCGAAATTGTCAATGATAAACTTGCTATAACATAAAGCAAAGCTGACAGCGTGCGCCCTTCCGCTCTTGGCCAAGAAGCATTTAACAGACAAAAAGCCCCCCCAAAAACTAAGAAAGCAGATGAAAGAGTGAAAGGGTAGAAGTATAAAAGACACACAGTGCTCTTAAGACCAAAAAAAAAAGAAAAAAAAACACAGAAGGCTACAATAAATAATAATGATGAAATCTCCAAGGGAAGCAACGCGTTCTACAAGGTAAAACCGGGGAGCGGGAAAATAAACCCGTGGCGACAGGCGGGGGCGAGGCTGTCTGTGATCACCACAAGGGTTCACAGCGCGGAGCCAGGCGGCGGCCCGGCCCGGCGGGCTCCGTTCACTGCACGCTCCTTGAGGGCCGCTCGGGGCTCACGCCGCCCGGGAGGGCTGCAGCAGAAGCGGCTGCCCGCGGGAGCCGCCCGCGCCGCCGGGAGCCGCGGCCCGCGCCCGGGGCTGC
>VZSG01000587.1:310744-442555 GCA_013398315.1 Nothoprocta pentlandii | reverse complement strand
CACACGCTGAAGCACAGGGAATTCTGCCCAAGCATGAGGAGGAGCTTCTTTCCTGTGAGGGTGCCAGAGCCCTGGCACAGGCTGCCCAGGGAGGCTGTGGAGTCTCCTTCTCTGGAGGTCTCCAAACCCGCCTGGATGCCGCCCTGTGCCCCGTGCTCTGGGTGTCCCTGCTGGAGCAGGGGGTTGGACTGGATGGTCTCTAGAGGTGCCTTCCAACCTCAGCCACTCTGTGATCCTGTGCCCCAGTGTGGCTCTTAAAGTCATTAAAAATGCTCTGCCTGTCAGGAACTGAAACCAATTCTACACGTGCACAGAAGCAGATCCAACCACAAGTTATCTGAGCAGTGTAAAAAATACGTAACGTCAGTCACGATGCAAGCAGGCTCAGAAAACAGTTGCGTTCAAGTTCTGCAAGTGACAGTGGATGAACGGAGAGGAGGCAAGGAAGGAACGCAGAGAAAACAATTTTACAATCCAGCAGAAAACAGAGATTTGGGGATAGTAGATGAAATAACATCATTTCATGTATATGATTACAGTGCTTCCTTGTGCAGTTACATGTTTTTCAGCAGTAGGAACTCCCATTCTTTGCAGCTGTGTGTGCACACACACACAACACCTCTGCCTTGCGTGCGCAGGCAACTTACTGCGTGTGCCCCTTATTCTGCAACGTGCAGTCAGTACTTGTTACTTGTGGGCTCTTATGTTGCTGCTCTCTGCAGTGGCCTTGGGGTGTTAAGCTGAACTAAATGAACAGCCTAAGGCTTTTCTATTTCTCTTTTGATGTGTCCCCCAACCATTACTTTTGCACTTAACTCCTCTTAAGACAGCGATTGCATAGATGAAACAGAAGAAAGTCTGGAGCACAAATCAAGTAAGGGCTGAACCTGCTTTTTTAGCATTCCTTGTCTTTTTCAGATGTGGCTTTCCATTTTCAGTATTAATCTCCTTCTTCCTGCCAAGCAGTCCCGGAGTCCCTCTCTGCACCTAGTGATGACTTACACTGGAAATATTCCAAACTTCTTATCAACCAGGAAGTATCAGACGGCTGGAGTCCCTTTCCAGGCGCCTCTTCTCCCCCATAAAGGCCATTCATATTCTATTAGTATTTCATTAACACCTTACATGAACAGTAAGTTTCCATTTTCAGGCCTCTCCCGACGTTAGAAGCGGCGCCACCCACGTCAGCCGCTGTGAATGAACGGCCGTTTTCACCACCTTTTTATTCGCTTTTCCTTGGCGGCAGCGGCCGGGCCGGGCCGGTCTCCTCCCGCGCGCACCCGGCACTGCGCTCACCGCGAGCGCGGCCGCGGCGCCAGGCGGGGCGGGACTGACTGCCCCTGCCTCGCGCCGCGAGGAGAGCGCGGAGCAACGGGAAAAAAACGGGCGCGAAACGGGAAAAAAAAGGGCGCGGAACGGGAAAAAAACGGGCGCGGAAACGGAAAAAACGGGCGCGAAACGGGAAAAAACGGGCGCGAAACGGGAAAAAAAAACGGCGCGAAACGGGACAAACGGGCGCGAAACGCCCCCCGCGCTCGACGCGAGCGCTGCCCGCCCGGCGCGACGCCGCTGCTCTTACGTCACTTCCGGCGCGCCCCCGCCCGCGCTCTCGTGCGCGGTTGTGGGAAGGCGGAAGGAGGAAGATGGCGGCGCGGGGCCGGGGCCGGGGCCGGGGCCGGGCCCGGGGCGGCGAGGAGGAGCCGGAGCCGGAGCGGGATCCGGGCGCGGGGCGGCCCGATGCGGAGCTGCTCCTGCTGCACCCGGAGCTGCTCTCCGAGGAGTTCCTGCTGCTCACGCTGGAGCAGGTGCGCCGGGAGCCGCCGTGCGGCCGGGGTCGGGCCGGGCCCGGCGGAGACGAGGGGCGGGGAGGCCCGGCGGGAGCCCGGCCCGGCCCGGCCGGTGTCCTGCATGCTCCTTCGCGCCGGGCCCGCTGCCGTGTGTGGCTTTCCGTCTGTCATTCCTCCGCTGGGAAACGCCCGCTTCCCCCCATCACCGTTATGGTTCCCTCTCGCGCGGCGTTCCGGCAGTTTTCAGTCCTCATACCGCGTTTAAGGGGCTCCCCAGAAGCACTCGCCTCTTTCCTCCTTTCTCTCCCCCCTACCCCACCGCCCCCCCAAAAAAAGTCACTTCTGTGAGCAGGACCCGGGCTCGAAGGAAGCCTGCAGCACCTCAGGGTTTTGCAGGGGAGCCTTGGCTGAGCGCCACCGGTTTGGTGCCCGTACCAGTAATTTACAGAGTCACAGAGTGGTTGAGGTTGGAAGGGACCTCATGCTGGGACTTGGCAACGGGTTGGACCTCAGGTAATTCCCCTAGATCGGGCACGTTGCATGCGGCGTGTTGACGGTGTTTGCATTCAGTGAAGGTGGCCGTGGAGGGGTGAGCTGGTTTGTTAAGGCGGGTTTGTGTTCACCTGGTGAATCCAAGGAAAGGTCACCTGCGTGATTTATCAGGCTAATGTTTAGGTAGACGTGATGGAAATATGTGAGTTTGCAACCGGTTTTGGCGCACACCTTGTTTCAGTTGCTGTGATGTAAAATGCTTGTTGCTGCCCCATTTGCTGCACAGAACAGATGGTAGCCTCTGCTTTTGTGCTAGCTCCCTGAGTTTTGGCATACTCTGGCACACGTAGTTTAGATCCAGAGAAGGATACAGGTATCAGGCTCATTCCAGCAGTTGTGAAGTAGCAGCAAAGACTTGGATCTGCTTTCCGTGACTTCTAGTGTGCAGTATGCTCGTGTTTTTTTTTCTCTCTCTCCCCTTTTTTGTCTTCTTCTTATAAATTTGGCAGCAGATACCAAAAGAGTTCTGGTTTTACAGCCTTGTGTATGGTTAGAAAAGTGAAATAGTTACTAGAAATCTGTTTTGGGTCCATTACAACCGCTCATGCTTTGGGGACTGAGGAAGCAGTCTCTGCATCTGGAAGCTGGAACTGCGGCGTGTTCAGGTTTAGTAGTGTGGTGGAGGGCTCCACACTGTTGGATTCAGGTTGAGGTGTTTAAGAGTGCCATAAAACATCCCTCAACAGCAAAGTCTGTGTAATAAAGTGTTTGTTTGTTTGTTAACTGCTTTTATTGGGCATAAACTGCAGGAGTTTGTTAGTGGGACGCTGGAGAAGTGACCAGTGCGGGTCGAGGCTGCGAGCTGCCACAGTTCAGCCACAGCTGAACTCAGCCACCGGGAAAGGCAGTAGGAGCCACTGCCAAGGCCCCGGGCAGCCAGAGGGGCTAGTGGTGCCTCTGCCCAGATGTATTCAAGAGAGGGCATCAGCCACCAGGAGCAGGACACAACGGGATGCACAGGAGGCCACACATGAGCCTGTCTCTGAAGAGATGCCTTGGGAGATGCCCAAAGTGCATGGCATATGTGTAAGGTGATATTTCTGGGGCCACAGTTGGACATGCACTCTTGGAAGATGCTCCTTGTGGAGAAGAATGTGTCTCCTTGGGGCTGTGGCCTCCAGAGCACCCATGCTGGGACAGGGACACTCCTGAAGGGACTGGGGCCTGTGGGTGCTCATGCTGGAACAGAGGCAGATAGAAGAGTAAGAAGCAGGGAGCAGTGGAGGAAAGTGAGCAGCAGGAAGAATCTATTTAACAACCACTTGGCAAAACCTTTTATCTGCCCTTTTTGAGCCTCAGCTTCAGTGAAGCACCCACCTCTCCTTCTCCCTTCCTCTTTTTAGCTGCCCTTTTTTCTGTCACACTTTATACTCAGTGCCTCCCAGTTCCTTGCTGAGGCGCAGGCCGCACGGATGTGCCGTGGTTTCTTCCTCCTTGTCTCTGCCCATGTGCTCAGGTGTGTCCTTCTGTGCCACCTGCCCCTAGCAGCTGCTGCTCTCTGTGTGTGTTTGACCAGAGGTGCCACGTGCTCTCTGGCTGATGCTTTGCTCAGAGGATTGTGAGTTTCAGAGCCAGCTGGACACAGCAGGGACTGGTACAGGACAGTTCGTGGTGTCCTCCCGTGCAGGTTATCCCTGTGGCCTCTGCTACCATGACTGTGATATATGTCCTGTACGCTCCTTGAGAGTGGCTTTGGAGAAATTAAATTATGCCATTAATCTGCTTAGGCTTTCAATTATGTAATAGTAGTAACTGTCTTTTCCCCCCCTTCCCTGCAGAAGAATATACCTGTCGAAAATGATGTAAAGAGGGACAAGGATGGCCTCACGGATCTCTATGTTCAGCATGCCATACCACTGCCCCAGCGGGACTTACCAAAAAACAGATGGGGAAAAATGATGGAAAAGAAGAGACAGCAAAATAACTTGAAAAGTGAAAATAAAAGGTAATTCTGCTGCTACGGTGATGGGAAACAAAGGAAAGGTTTTTTTTTTTTTTTTTGTTATCCAAATTTTATTCAAGTTGTCTTGCTTACTCATAGTGCTTTAATGCTTCTTATCATGAATACTTTTAAGACACTGAAAATTACAAAGAAAAAAAACTTTGCAGTGTTGCATTATAATTGTTGGGTGATGGGCATCTTAATATTGCTTGAGAAAAACAGCAGTACTATATACCAGACTAGAGCTAGTGTTGTTTATGGATAATACAGACATGAAAGTATATGCTGCACATACTTCTTTGGAAGCTTTATGTGTCCAGGTCAAATCCAGTATCTTTTTCACACAAGCATTCTCTCTCATGTTTAAAACTGCTGTGTTGGTGAAGCAAAGTCTTCCTCAGAACTTTATTTTACTGAGTTTCTTCCTAATCCTCTCACCCAAGCACGACTGACTTTGAAATCTCATGTGCAACAGCAGCTTTCTGGAACAGTCTGTTCTAAGCTCCAGCAGCAGATGCTAAAGGATGGGTGATCAAAGTGTCCTTGTGTACACCATTGCAACTTAATAATTTTATGAGTGTGTTCTTGTTCTTGTTCTATTGAGATTTCTAGCCGGGAAAGAGCTAAACAAATTCTGGCAAGCAGCTGTTTAGCGAAGGCAAGGGCACTGAATTGTCTTATTCTGTTAGGATTTTTTTCCACCGTGTGTATAAAAAGCCATAATAATTCTGTGTAATTGCATTTATATGTAGTTTCCTATTTCAAGATAAAAGCATGAGGTAATTGCTCAAATAACAGGACATGACCGATTCACTGAAATGACTGCAAAAGTGATATTTTTTGTCGGAGAAACAAAGGTGTCAAACAAACATGTCTGAGAAGAATGTTTGACTCTACCTTTCTAGGTGGGAGAATGGCTTCACCCTGAGTTTATGTAGGAGTTAACTAGCTTGGTATGCTAGAACTCAGTCACAGTCAAACCATTTTAGCAGTTGCTGAGTAAATGGTAAGTAAAATTGGGTATATTTAGTCTACCACTCTTCTTTACTAATTACTCTTGGCATTTAATATCTAGCATGCCAGGCTACTTGTACACAGTTAAAGATTTTCCAGCAGGTACTGTGTTTGCTTCTATTATATCTTTTACACTTGGTGAACGTGGTGGCAAACTCCTTTCCAGAAATGTATTTTACATTTTATATTTGCTGCTGGTATTGCCAGCTCCAGAGAATTGGGAGTAATTGGGTAAGGCAGCCTGGAGAAGTCGGTAAGAGAATTTTATCACTTATAGGAAGTAAAAGTTGTGCAGAGAAAACTTCAGTTAAAATATATTCATGGAGAGATTCAAACAGCACAACTGGGCATTCTTGTTTTTTATATACAGATATTTAGAGAGAGACACACACATAGTGAGACTGTAAGAGATATGCAAGTCAAAATCTGGAAGTAAGCATGCTGTTAATATAGTTCTGAAGGTAAATAAGTTGCTTCACCATGTGTATGGAAGGACTTCTGTGAGGAGTTCCCTGTGGAAAGCCCACATCTCCAAAGGGCCCTGGAGCTGACGTGGGGCTTGTGCAGAATTCGGTAGTGCCTGTTTGCCTACCTGTAGTGGTTGCAGATTTGAGGTATAACCTTTCTTTGTTTTTTTTCCCTGTTGGAATTTATAACTTTGTGTTGAATATTGTGTTTAGTTTTTACTGCTTTTGATTGATTGCATGTCCTTGGAGAGTTTCTGAACTAGAAGAGCATGTTGGTTTTGTCCAAGAAAGTGAGCAATAAGTACCAACTTTCATTTAAGTGCATATGGATATTTGAACTCTTTCAAATGAGGTTACACCCTTTAATGTAATGATTGTGTTGAGCACTGCTGCTCTTCAATGAGATCTCGTCTGTGCCTGCTCTTAGAAGCTACTCATATTTCATAGGAGCTCTCCTAGAAATCGCAGCTAGTGTAGTCATAAACCAAAGCTGTGTCCCGACGAACAAAGATCTCTATCACTTCTGAGAACCTAATGAATGAAGAAAATAGAAGTAATAATAATAACTATATATATGTATATATAATGTGGTGTACATTGTTGTGAAGAGGCAGTAAAATAGAAGCAAACTAGAAAAAGAGCTGAGCTGTTACTCTGTGAGCCCTTAAATTGTTGTTCCTTTCACTTTTTTCAAGAACAACTCCTTTTGGTGTAAATTATCCAGCAGTTGTGTAATTCCTGGTCTTGATAGCTCCTGATAATTTTCACAGATTAATCTAATGCTTTTCCAGGGCAGACAAATGCAGTTTACATTTGCAGTTTCTTCTAAAGTCTGTCGAGATATCACCTAGTGCTGATAGATGCATTTGTTAATTTGTAATGAGTGTATTTAATGGTTGAGAGAATAGTGTAGTGCTTATTTCTATGTTTAATAAGTGAGATGTTTAGAACGTGTGCACTGAAAACTGACGTTTCTAAACATTAATGGTTTATCCCAAATAGTATCATTCCTCAAGTTAAATCTGCACGTTGCGGTGACTTTTTGTGCCATTCTTGAGCTCTAGGTTTTTAGCTCACTCTAGAGCAATTAGAGATCTGTGAAAACGTCCTGCTTTGTCTTTCTCCCTTCTGTTATTTTGTAACATCTCCAGTGATACAAGCTCACAGTCTTCGATTGTGAAACTTTAGTTGTCTACGTAAAATGTTACCATTTTGTTTGTTTGTTTGTTCATTTTGTTTTGGAAGCAATTTCTATTGTAGAAGAGTCGAAAGAATTTATACACTTAAGGACAGTATTGAAATATTTTTACTTTAGGGAAGATTAAGTTAATTTTCACTACTCAGGTCTCAGGTAGGCTGTTTCTGGACCATCCAGCTTATGTTTTGACAGTTTTACAATTTGTATTTGCAGTGTTACAGCAGTGGAAGGCTTGAGAAAACGGCCGCTCATTGTGTTTGACGGCAGCTCGACGAGCACCAGCATAAAAGTGAAGAAGACCGAGAACGGAGCCGCCGACCGCCTCAAGCCTCCCCCAGGCGGGAGCACCACCAACACCGTTAGGAGATTATCCGGTCCTTCAAACGCCTCCACATACATTTCAGCTTCTAGTTTATCAGAGGACACTAAGCTGGAACCTGGGAATAACGAGGCCAAGCAGAACAGTATTTCAAAGACTAATAGCAGCGTGTTGGCTAGCTTGAAGGTGTATCCTTTGTCCTCAGTAGCTGGAACTACAGTGGTGAAATTAAAGCGAGCTGTTCCAAAAGAAGAATCTGACTTGGGGGTATGTATGCTCGGTTTTTTTTGTTTGTTTGTTTTGCAGCTTATTTTTAATGAAACTTGGAGAAGCCAGAAGTAAATACTTGTAGTAGTTTCCAAGATTAATTTATGCTGGAGTAATAATGGAGTCTATATAAAGAAACAGGCAAAAGAGGAGCTGTTTTGAAAGAGATTAGAAGTAAAAAAGTTAAGTGCTTTGTACTTGTTCATGGGAGGCTCCTGCATGGGAGAGGCAGCTTGACTGAAAATCTGCATGCTTTCTAAAATGAGTAAGTAGTAAAGATGGTTCTGGTATCAGTGTTAAACTAAGCCCAAATAAAAACCCCGTCGTGTAGGTATGCAAGAAGACAGACAGTACAGAAGAGTGTGTGCAGACTTAGTGAGAAGATAAGTGGGAGTTTTAGAATAGGGAAGAAAAAATCCCCCAATAACAGCAAGTATTTGCAATAGTCTCAGTTGAATGGCTGAACAGGACAAGCTTTCATTTGTCAAAGCGAAGGAGATGTTAACAGGAACTGAAGCAGCTGATGCTAAGAGTGGTAGAAGATATTCTTAGAGTAAAAAAAAAAAAGCTATTTGTTTTTAATCTTGCAAGCTGGAGGTAAGAACTGTGTGTGGAAAGGCAGAGAGCTGCCCAGATTGTGTGTTTGAATCAAAACAGCAACAAACCAGGTGACGTTAGGAGGCAAAGGACACGTGCTCCTTTTGGGCCTTAGTGATATTAATCGGGTAGCTGGGCATCTATGAGGAGATGAAAGACATGCTGAGATCTTAAGCAGAAGGAAGCTGTTCTCAAGTAGGAAGGCTGATCACGGAGCTGTTAAACGTGATGAAAATAGCTATTTACCTTTCTGCCAGTTAGATTCAGCTGCAAACAAAGTATAGATAAAGAAGAGACCTCTGCCACACATGGGGTAAGCTGATGTACTGAAGCCTTGAGAAAGGAACTTAGAGCTGAGTTGTGACCTTTGGAGGAAATAAGTTTGCAAGGACAGGTAATGGTGCTAACACTGTTGCAAGCTGAGGAGGAAAATGCAGGAATGGTCCTGAGCTTTAACAAACGTGTGATTTGTGTTTACGTGCTTGTCAGGGCAGAGCCAAATCATGGCCCACTTCCTCATTGAGACCTGCTGTAAGGTAGAGATAAACTTTATTGTGTTCCTTCATGATGTGAATGCATTCTGAATTAACACAGGAGTTGCTTCACATGTACATGGAAATATAGGGATTCTTTGGAATACATTTCTCAAAGGAAGAAATGGAAGTATCTGTTCTCAGTAGAATTACAGGGGAGTTCTAGATCTGGTATGCAATTGCATTAGCTGAAATTTTCTTAGGACACCAGACCTAACTTTAGTTGATCTGTTGATATTGCCTCACGCAGTGCTTTCCATTTATCTCTCAAATCCTTTCATGAAAGAATGCAGGAAATATCCTTGCTGCAGAGACTGGGAGTTCCTTCAGACTTGTAATAAGAATGAGCACCTAACCACCACAAGCACCTAATGCTTGTTCTGAAAGCCCTAACATCCTTCACAAAAAACATGGCTGAGACTCTTAATCAAGGTCAGCCTGGAGAGGTGCTTCCTAATATAAATATCACTATTTAATACTTAAAACTTTTCTAAATATTTGAAAGATAAAGAGCTTGTGAAACTTGATTAACGTGAGGCACAGCGCTTTTTTATACTTCATTTAAGTGACCCCGTGGTCTTTAGGTCCAACTCTTTAAACCTTTCAGTGGTTGAGGTCAATTGGAAAGCTGCAGATATACCTAACGTACTATCAGGATTTTATGTTGGTATCATTCAATATCCACAACATGTTTCCCAAGCCATTGTTTGAGAATGTGCTGTAGACTTGTACTCCTCTCTTTACTTTGCATGTCAGATTAAAGCTCTAATTTCTCATTTTTTTCTTAGTTTAGGTAGTGGAAGGTGGAAGGTAGTTGTTTCACCACTTCAGTTTCCAGTTTGAATTTAGACTTGATGTAGTTTTTTTGAATATGCCTTCATGTGAGGCTTAAGGAGTTGTTTAGCATTTTTATATGGGTCATTACAAAGAAAAACCTACTTTTCCTTTCTAACATGTTTGCTACTTGGCAAAGGAAAATTGGTTTCTGATACTATTCTTTTCCTCTTAAGTATTTTGAGAAAGCAGCTTGAAATCTTTTATAAGTCTGAATTTTGAAAATCTCATATGTATCTGCTTCTATGCTGCATGATTTTCCTAGTGAAAAGTACTTTTATGTAGCTAATTCTAGAAGAAAAGGGGATAAAAGTACTTGATTTGCAGGCAATTAAATTCATTTGCCTTTAATTCCCTCCCCTCTAGCAGAGCGCTGATATTTTAGCTTTCTCCACCAGGTGGCAATAGAAAGCCACTACTGTAGTAGCTGAGGCCATCAGTAGTCAATACTAGATTTGAATGTTGTCGTTAACTACAGCCTTCAAGTTGATGTAATAAACCTAACAGTAGTTGTGTGTTTTCTTGTATTCTAGAATGACCTAAAGCCTACAGAAGCAAAGAAGAAAATCCAGCACGTTACGTGGCCGTGAAGTAGCAAATGGTGCTCAAAACATAAATACTGCTTCCATATTTTTGATCAGATAAGTCATATTTGAACCGTTTAGTTCACTTATTTTTAGACTTTACAGGGATTGATTCAGATTGCCGTGGAGTTTTAACAAGTTTAAAATTTTCCTATGGTAAAGCTGAAGTCATTATCACCGGCCACCTTAAGAGTGTCTGCTGTTGTTCACTGAGTGCTTCATTCCCCCTTTAAAAGGTGGTAGTATTACAGTATACTAAACGCCTTTGTTTTCAGTTCTCAAGGTTGTTATAGTTCATCTCCTGCATGTCCCTACAAATCATGCATCTAATATGTTTTTTTTATTTGTTTTCGGTAAGCTTAAATTTTGATCCACTTTTGGTTAAATAGCTAAAATTCTTACTAAACTCGTGAAGTTTCTTGGCTTCATAAAGGTAATTAATTTAGATGAAGAGACTGGCTATTCTGCTGACCAGATAGCCTGAGGCAATTTTCTTTTTTTCCTTTTTGTTACGCAGAACAGAGGCGTAGAATTTACGGGCAGATTGGGTTGGTAATAAGAGATGAACTATGTAACAGCTCTGCTTCAAATTGAAGTTGCTCTTATTGTCATACGAAATAAGAAATGCACAGGTGGAAGCTTGTTACTAGGCTGTCTGTAAGGGCTCTTTGAGAGGAAGTGATGAATGGATTAGTGCCACGTTCTTTTATATACACAGAGGCAGATTCTGGACATAGGTTAAATGTGCCAATATGCCTGGGTAGCATATTTACTCGCTTTCCTGGTTACAATCATGCTCATAAAATGTTAGAGAAACATGTGGAATGCAAGTCAGGGTTACCTGAAAGCTGGAGAGGAAGAGGAATATTGGTGTATGGAATTGGACTCTTAAAAAAAAAAAAAAAGTCTTTATCTTCTCTTCCTGTGATTATTGGAGGTAGACATTGATTTTCTGTATGGATTTCCGTGGGGTAATTGTTAGTGCCATATGCAGCAGGAATCCAATTGAGTCGATGGAAAAAAAAAATCTTATTAATTTGTTGTGGCTAAGAATGAAGCCATACAGATCCATTTAAGATGGATGAGGTAAAAAATAATGCTTCCAGATTTGCTTTAAAAAAAATACTTCTGAATGAACTTCAGATTTGCAGAAATCCTGTTGTTTGCCTAGTTAACCCACTAAGAGATGCTGTCAGTAGTGACCTGAAAGCTTGTTTACATTTTAAATATTTAGCATTGGAAGCAAAATCTGTAGCGTAATCATTACTGACAGAAACTCTCCATTCACTGTTACGACGTAAAAGGCACTTCTTGAATGCTGTAAAACGGTTAGAATGTGTGTTTGGACATGTCGTGTGCTGTTTCCCTTTTACTAAACACTTGTGCAGGTTTTGTACTTGAGTACAGCAAACTTTAACGTAATGTACATTTTGTATGTAAAGAGTTGTCTTTTAAGTAGCCTTATCCTATTTAAATAAACAAAATTAAAAGCAATCAAAGTGGTGCTGGTTTCTTCTTTAGTGTCATTAAGCGTCTTCGTTTTGCACACTTTTATACAGTTATAATTCAGTGGACTTGATGTGGCTAGAACTTAAGGAACAGCCTCAGGAATTAACTTTGGAATCTTATCAGCAATTAAGAGTTATGTGATGTGCTCATCCTTGCACTGTTGTAACAATCAGGACTTCTAGTTTTGGGTGGCTTTTTTGGCTGTAGTCTCTGCTGTATTTCACGGTAGTTGTAGTTGGTAGAAGTGTGTACGTTGGTGGCTTTCAAAGCGTGGCCTGGTGCCATCAGCCCACCGTAGTGGCCTTGTTTTCAGGCCAGCCTAGCCTTCAGGCCTGTTGTGACTTACCCCCCTGCCAGCATTGATGCAGGATGCAGGCAGGATCAAGCCGTGCTCTCCTAACTGCTTTTCACTGCTCTCTCATGTTTGTAGAAACCCTTCCTGTCGCAGCAAAGGACCAGAGCAGAGCTGAAAAGTTCCCGGGAATGCCCAGGACCCTTGAGGAGAGGAGCTCTGAGCTCACCTGCCTTTGGAGGTCTGGGAATAAGAGGGTGTTGATGTCTGTACTGCAGCCTTCAGCACAGAACAGAGCCACCAAGGGACAGGATTCTGTCAGCTGGTGGGGTTAGATGAGGAAGGTGGGTACTTCAGAAACATCTGGCAGCCAAATTCTTCAGATGGTGCCCAACAGACCAAACCTGGTTTCATGGAACTATGTAGAGCTTGCTGGATTGACAGGGGAGGAAAGGGCTGTGATCGCTTCAGGCTGAGTACTAGAGAGAGAAATTTAGGAGCGATGGCAGGAAAAGATGGCAAAATTTCCTTACCTACACACACAGTAAGTGCATTCCTGGTTCTTATGTCCACATCTGAAGATCCCCGTGGGAGGTGTGGTGAGCCTGCTCGCCTCCTTACCTGGGTACAAATCAGTTCGCTCTGGAAAGTGCACAGGGATCTGGCAGTGCCAAGGTCTCTGAGGTCCTTGTTTTGGTTAGGAGGTGTCATCCTTAGGCCTCTCTCAGTCTGGTGGTCCTGCCAGCAACCTACTGCTGCCACCTTAGCACAAACGAGGCCAGGACTAAAGGTGTTCCGTGCTGGATACACAGCCAAGTTGCATCTTGCCCTAGTACAGAAGTGAATCCCAGTGAAAACCAGAAGTTCAGCATCTTTGGAGTTGTCTTGACCTCTCTGTTGCTGAAAATCTGCTGTTGATTCTCACTTTATAGCTCAAAAACAGTGTTACCGGCTGTTGTTAATTATTTTCATGCAGTTGTTCAGTTTCACTGCTAACTTCCCACTGATCTGAGTTCATAGGAGACTTCTCTGCTCTATCATTGGGACCCATATGAAGATCATTTAAACTCGGTTTAAAGGTTCGGAATGACGTGTGGGATGAAAAGGATTGTGTCTGTATGGCTCTTGCAATGTATTTCTTAAGACTGTAAACACACATTTTATTTGTAAATATCAAATATGCATGTTCAGTTAAACCACAAAACTTTGTTTTAAATGGTTTTATTTTGAAAAATACAATGTGCAGCGTAATGTCAACTACCTGTAATACTGATGCTGTCAGTCAGAACTTGTACTTAACACAAAGATCAGCTAGTCATGCAATAAAATAGGCATCCGTTACGCAGCACTCCGACTTGAGCTGTTTTTTCCATCATCTTTACAGCCTGGCACATTTATTTGTACAGCAAAACACACTACGTTCTTAGTCGTTCTATGCACTTGTCAGCACGCACTAGTGACACCGCTCAAGGATGCTGAAGTGAGACCTTTGCCTTATGGAAACTGAGGATTTGCCATTGATTTCAATGGCTCGAGGGGTTTCATCCTGAGTATCTATGGATTTGTTGGTAGTCGTCATACTCCTTGAACTGCATCACTCGCTTGTAAATTAAATCAGATGCTTAAACTGGAATATTTAGTGTAGAGAAGAGCAAGTCAGTAACACCTAAATGGTTTTATATCTCGGGTTTCGCGTTAGTTCTGGTTAGCTACAGAAATTCCTAAACACCAACACTGCTGCTAGAGCTTTTGAAGTCGTTTTCCCTCCAGCTTTGGAGAGGTTGCAGGGAAAGGTTAAGTGATGTGAACGGTACAGAGAAACACAGAAGGCCAAAGCTAGCTCCCCAAAGTATAGACTGCAGGCACAGCTTCCTCCTGGCACCGCGTGCCCCGCTCCGTCCCTCTCTTTCAGCCCTAAATATCCTTCCCACATTCAGGGCAGAGAATGTCATCCCTTTCCGTGAGGAAGCCGCGTCCCACCAAGGAGAGGGAGCACTTCTTGCAGTTGAAGCAGTCGTTGTGCCACTGCCGCTCCTCAAAGGAGATGTACTTGGTGCCGCCGAGCCCTGCGCAGAAACCACAAGCGCCGGGTTAGCAGAAAGGAACGGAGCCTCGGCCACGGAGCGCTCGTCTGCGGGGTGCTTACGGGAACGCTGCTAATGTTCAGGTTAATTGCTACAGAAAATGCATTTGGAAGAAGGCTGATGCTTTAGGCAGTGACCCAATTCACAGCTTTCCAAAGAGACATGTCTCGAGGGAAGAAGCAGATTAGTAAAATGCAAAAATATTACAGAGAAGCTGAGGGTAGGGGGGCTTGGGTAAATGCTATGGGAGATAAAAGGTACTGAGAAGAAAGCAAGGAGGTAGAAGTCTCTGGTTTGGTTGCAGTTATCTGTTATACAACCTATCAAATGGCAACAGGTCACCTGAATATGAAATATCAGGACTTGGGAGTCTGTGAAAAGACTTACAGTTGGGCATGTCCTTTAACTAACGAAGGGAGTTTTGTTTGCTTTAGTAACAGTATTTTGAAAAGCCACCCTGTGATAGGGCTGCACTAGGCAGAAGAGGAATGAATCTTTCCAACAAGCAGAAAAACAGCACCCACGACGAAAGATATCGTAAGGTAACCAAGCACCCCAGACCCCAGTGCTTATTCCCTCAAGCCGCTCAAAATGAGCTACTGACCATTCCTAACATTAGAAGCAGTTCCTTTACTTTGGGAAGCCTTTTACTTTGGCAAGTAAAGCAACTGCTTCCTTCAGCCCTTCCAGCGTGTGGCGGACCTACCGCTGATGGGGTTGGTGCAGCCGGCGCACTTCTTGGCGTAGAGGTTGCAGAAGCAGCTCAGGCAGTAGGCGAACTCGTCGCGGGAGGTGAAGCGCTGCCCCGAGAGCTGCTTCTTGCAGCCCGTGCACACGAAGCACTCCTTGTGCCAGGGCTGCTCCCGGTACGTGACGCCCCCCGTGGTGATCGCCTGCGTCGGGGAAAGCAACACGGAAAGAGTTTTCTCGCGGGAGTCGGGTCTGCCCTCAGACAGGAGGGAGGGTCATGAGGTTTGTGCTGGCGGGAGGTATAGGGGAGAGAGGAAGTTCAACAGGAAAATCACAGTTTTGGGGGAGGAGCTGACCTCAGGATAAAAGAATGCAAGTGATTCGTTGTTTCCCAATTTATGCAAAGCTGCCTCGTGCTAAAAGTATTTTATTCCTTGTATGTTGGGGAATGTCACTCTGAACTGTCCTCTCTGAGGCCAGCCTCCTTGGCTGGCCATTTTTCTTAGGCCTGCCCTAACCATCTGCCTCCTCTGCGACACCTCCCGTAATAAGAGCGGTACCTTCTTGCACTGGACGCACTGCATGGCGAACTGCTTCTCGTAGCAGGGCACGCAGAAGTTCTGGTTGTCCTTCGGGATGAAGCTCTTGGTCCCGATGGGCTGCTGGCAGCGGTAGCAGATGAAGCAGGTCTCGTGCCAGCTGCTGCCCTTGTACTCCATCTTCCGAGTGCCTGCAAGGCAACCAGAGCACGAGCCCGCTGAGACCTGCCCCTTTCGGGACACTTACTGGTGTGTTTGCAATCTGAGAGTGCAGATTCTGTCAGCAGCTGAAGTACCTGCTGCACAGGTGGGCTCCGAGTCCCGGTGCACAACTGGAGGTGCCCCCTTACATGGGCAGGTTCTTTAGGTGCTCTGTAGCACCTTGGTCAGCTGGGAGCAGCGGGAGGAAAAGCAGATGGTGCTTGTGGTAGCAACAGGCTACCGAGTTCCTGCAAGAACACTGACCAGCCTAGCCAGTCCTGACTAACCCTGCTGATCCATTTGATTAGAGAGAAGATTGTTTTGTGTGTTGGTAGCCTACGCAGGAGCAAAGGAATCAGTCCTTGAAGGAATGACATCCTGGGGAAAGACACTCCAGCTATTTTCATTCTTTTTGCCTGGGCTTTATTTGGAGCTGTGTTATCACTGAAACAGGATGCGAGGAGAGACCTGTTTATTACCTGCAGAATTGAAGTCCGAATTCAGTTTGCAGCAGAACTGAAAGATCACACTTGTAATTAATTAACTTAGTATCTCATGTGCTTATCATGATAATGTTTTATTAAATCTAAAATGTGCATTTAATGGAGCAAAGCAAAGGGCAAGTGCAGCATTAAAAGTTTCCATAATAGGTGTCCAACCACTTGCTGGTTCCTTCTAAATGAATTATATTTCAGTTGCTGACCACAGTGCCCCATTCTGACTCCTGTGCTAACCCGGGGTACAATGTGAAGAGAAGAGACAGGCTGGATGTTCTGCCTTCTGAACGTGGTGGCATCAACTCTGTCTTGGGGAAGCAATTAGGGACCAATCAGTGTTTGTGAAGCTTCATTAAAAAACGATCATTTCTCCCGTTTCAGTTGATAAGAGAAGTGAATCTTTGCCTCACTGAATCTGCCTCCGTTACTGCTTACCAATCTACAACTTGCCAAACACGTAGAGGTATGTTCTGCAAATAAGCCTGCTGATGATGAGAGCGGATTTGACGGATTATCTTAAGAAAAACCTTCTAGATTTTTTAAAACTAGCCCTGGCTCTTCTCAAATATGTCAGTTGTTAACGAAGAAACAGGTGCACGCAGAGTAATGGAAGGAGATGCTTACATTGAATCCTGAGTGGATGGGGCCATCTGCTTTTGAAAAGTCTTGTTGTTTCCATTTATACACTGCTTATCATCACCAAGATTTTTTTTTTTTTTAATCAAAACATGTCAGGTGCGCAATAAGAATTGTGGTTTTTAGTTTTTGCCTAGGATGACCAATGTAAGAGCCAGTCCAGCAGAAAAATTCTACTGGAGTAAGTAACCACTAATCACTATGTAGCACATATACAGGCTCTTCAAATTGCCCTTTAATGCTTTATTTCTAGCCCAACATGCCATCCTTCTTAAGCCCTCAGACCATCGCAGACTGCCTGCGTTGTCATCAGCAAATCATATTTTCACAATCTGTTCCTGCAACTCCACATTTTACACATCTGCTTTCTTTTATACGTAACTTGAAGCAGACAAACAGATCTTTCCTGTTTCTTTGGATCTTTGTGTTTAATAAGACTTCAGTGGCGCTTTGACCAGCTTTCTGTTCTTATTTTAGAAGCTAAACTTAGAGTATTTACAGAAAAAAAAAGGCTAAATTGAGAGTTAAGTAAACTCTTCAATTCAGAAGCTTCCTTTGTTGTTCAAACAGTGGAAGCCAGGCGGAATAGAAAGCTGGGCTTGGATGGAAAACATCAATTTTAGTTGACTGGCCTTCAAAGTCTCTTCTGAGATACTTCTATAGAAATATGTAAGTGCTTGTTAATAAAAATACAAAATGAAATAAGCAGTAGATTTCAGGACTCATGTTAATCCACACTATATGTGTAACATTTTAATCATGATTCATTATGATTAACTCAACTGAGTCACCTGGTTGTGAGAATAACTCAAAATTATGAGTTAAAACGATGCATTTACAAAACTCACTGTGATCTGAAAGTGAGGGAGGGAAGAAGGGAAAGACTTATATGTTACAGGTGTCAGTGAACTTGGGCTTGGTATTTAATGTGATCTTTTCTTGGTTCAAAGAGTAAGAATCCTAACCTGGCATAATAGTCTTCTTGCACTCGCTGCATTTGGAAGAGTATTCATTGGAGTAGCAGTCAGTACAAAGTAGATGCTCCTCTTTTGCAGCAAAGGGCTTGTCCACCAGTGAATTCTTGCACTGGAAGCAGTGGAAACAGGATTCATGCCAGTGCCGGTCCTTGTAGGACAGATCCTGTGGATATGAGAGGCAGAGTGAGCGGGTGAATGAAGGGTCTGTACAAACGGGAGCTCAGAGAAGGTCAGAATGTCCCAGTCTGAATTAGGAGTTAGTTACGGGGAGGATCATTTGCACAGCTCTAGAAAACAGCATGTTCTGCTCAGGAGGAACTCGTTTAGGTGTCATTACCAGACCTGGCTAACAATGACCTTTGTCCCTCTTTCAGTAGGTTTTCACAAATACAATTCAAGGTAACCTTCACTTTCTGTGTGCCTCGGACAAACAACTAATTTATGTCGGTATTTCCTTTGAGAATAAAGTCCTAGTTTTGAGTCAGATTAAAACTTGCCAACCTTTCAGGCATAACTGACTGCTCCTCGTTGTCTTAGATTTTGCTGATTCTAGGGCATTTCATAGCTGCTCCTTGCTGGGCAGAAAGCATTTTCCAGATTAATTTCTGATATGTATTCAGTTCAACAGATTAACACCAAGTGCAACCTGGCCTGATATCCCTTCCTTTTTTTGTACTGGAACTATGTTTTTCCCAAGCCTTAGTTATTTTTACCTATGTTTTAAACGTGGGTCAGAGTCCTTGCTGGTGCACACTGCATCTGCAGCTATTGATTCAGAATACCCTGTCCACGGGATGTGCGCTGGCACCTCCATGTTTAAAGTGCACCTTAGTTTTCTCCACTATTTTTGTTCTTTAAGAAAGGCCCATCTAAGATTGTGACCCAGAGATTGTGCCTTTTAAAATGCAGAGTGATCCAATTTGTTATTAAATTTTTAAAATTTTTTTAAATTTTAATTTAATTTTAATTAAAAGAAAGGGTGGTTATAGACTCATGTGTTGATATCTCCACCTAAGCATGCAGGCTGTCAGTCTGAGCTGTGAGTGGGGAGGGTTGATATCGTCATAAGTGGGAAGTACAAAATTCAGCAGAAATTCCTGTTCACGTTCCATCTTAAGATTTACTATAACTTAAATACAAACACCAAATTACCCCCATTGAATGAAGAGAAAAAATGAACTCTAGGATAACAGATTTTTTTAAATTATACATTGCGTAACACATAAGCCACATATAGTGTTCCCACTTATTCTTGCCTAATCTATTGTTTGTGTGTTGAGCCACAGATAACTTCAGTTTTGCAGTCTTAACCCAGAGGAGTTGAAAGTTCTGTGGATTTAGGCTGACCTGAAATAAGAAGGTTTTGTCTGCTGGAGTCTTCCTCTAACAGGTTGCTTTCAGGATACTGATACTGAAATGGTTTTGCATAACACAACTGATAAACAATAGCAACTTCAGGAAGAACTTAAATTTGTAATAAAGCTTTTTTTTTTTTTTTTTTTTTTTTTTTTTTTTTNGTTGCCCCTATTTCTTCAGTCATCATGATTATGCATTGATGCCCTACGTGTCTTCCAGCTCTGAGGTTGCGCTCTGAGACAGGACATGTAAAGTTCTCACTTTAGAGCTTTCAGATACTTGTTTATTCAGCTTGTCTATTCACTTCAGTTAAATCCTTTTGAAACAATCCAATTCCTAACTGTAAATATCTCAATCTTTTCTAATATCAAAATAAAAAGAGTTATTTACATTCTTTTTTTTTTTTTAAGGAAGTTGAATATTCTAATTCTGATCTCAGAGAGGAATAATATTTTCAATGGAAAAATGCAATGTACAGCCAGCACACAGGCTTCCAACATGTGAAGTTTGCCTGCTAAAAAACGGAATAACAGAATTGTTTTCCTTTCCCTAGTGAAACAAAAGGTATTTACTTTCTGCCTTCTTGATGCCTTTCTCCTCTTTATACAATATTCTCCAAGGGTTTTGTTTGTTTACCTCCACAATCGATATGCTGATATTTGATTTTGCTTTGCCTTATTTTATCAATAAAAACATATCTTGCAGCTGGTGTATTTCTTTCAGAAGAATAGAGAAGACAACAATTAGGGGTAGAAAAGCTTTAACCCTTTAGTCAGACTTCTGATACCATCTGCTGTGGACTCTAGCTGGATAAATCAAAGTGCAGCTATTTTGTAATTGCCATTATGCTACATGTGTACTTGTACTATGTACATCCTGTATTTTAGTGCATATAGTGTAATACGTACGTAATATATCCTGTATTTTAGTGCATATAGTGTAGCAGCTTCTCATTGTTCTTATGTCAGTGTAACAAAGTCATGGGAAATGAGGTTTGTCTGCTGCAGTATGTTGTGTTCCTACTGAAACCTCCGGCTTGTGCTTTGGTTGTAGATGTATTAATTTAGAAAAGATTCTGCACTGGAGAACTGACACATGCAAAGGTGGTTTCAAGCCTGGCTGTTAGGCCTGTCCTCGCTTAAGCTGAAAGAGCATCAACCTGCAAGATCTAGGCTATGATAGCTGCCTGTAACCCAAATAAATCTGTTCCAACAGAAGAGGATACAAGTGATTTGCTACTAATTCCTGTTTATTGCACAGTTTTCCAGGAAGAACGGACACAGAAAAATGCTATTGTGGACTGAAAACTGAAGTGTATCCTTAAAATACTGAGCATAACGTCATAGCTGCTTTATGTAGCTTGAGTGAAGTTAAGTCCCTGATGCATATTTTAACCTTAGTTTTTAATACCACTTTTAATTTTTTAAATTAAAAATTTAATCTGGAGAATGATTTTTTTTTTTTCTCTCCAGTCCATCCATGCACCTTTGTGAAAAGTGACTATCCCAGGCTCCTGGGAGATAAGGCACACATACACATCACAGATAAGAGGGATGCACGTAGAGATGAGTGTGCACAGATGCTTATGGATATGGATCTATCCTCTGAGCATTTTGGAGCTGAAGTGCAGAGTGTTGCAGCCTAGATTCAGATGTAATACTAATAAAAGTGAAGGAGGGCAAAGCCTGCAGCACAATATGCAGGGAGAAAAACAGATTAAGGCTTAAGGAAAATTTAGAGCAGATCCTGTGTTCTCCAAAACTTTTGAGTCATCCCATGTGCAATTTGCTTGAACCTCCTGATTTTGAAGAGCAGCTCCTTTTACATTTTAAACACTTAATTTTCCTTTAGCTTACTTCTGTTATGACACCCTTTAAGAATATATTGTCAAGATGGCCATTGTCACCACTGGTAAAATCATAATTTATTTCATATTTTCCACAGTTCTGTGCGGCTTTGATTCACTATGGTTTGTTGGCCTCGAGGATGGGGCTGCCGGTGACTTTCCTTTTTTAAATGGAAAAGCCACAAGACTGAAGTTTCTATGTAACTGGGATAAACAGAAACTCCTTATCTCTGGCAGCTGCACTGCATTATACCCTGGCTTTATAAGTCAAGGTAAATTTAAGCTGTCATGTATTTCCTTTTCCTCTGAACCAGCTCTCAGTGGGGACCCAACAGGAAAAAGGGGATTAGAAAGGTAATTACTAGAAAAGTAACTGTATGTGCTTGTCCATGAATGTCAGGCTTGTTTTGTTTGCTTGCCACAATGCTCTTATTCAAAACGCTGGGCAGGGGAAACACGGTACAAGAGCAAAGAAAGCTGTATGGATTTTAGGCATGCAGAATCTGGCAGACTAGTGAAATATATTAGACTGGTACTTCCTCATCAAGAGGGATTTAGAAAAGACAAAATTAAGTGACATAATGGTGAACTCAGCACTTAGTGGCCTCAGAGGAGATAAAGGGATCTGTCTTCTTGCTCTTCGACTTTTCAGCTAGTCTGATTCAGTAATGAGCAGAAAGAGTTTCCACTCAGGACAGTGTTTAAAAATTAAGGGCAAATCATTTCTCCTTTTCCTGCTCCACAGGCTTTACTTCTTGCTTAGTTTACATGTAAGACTGACCCATTTGATTCATTTTTGGCCTGCCTCTTGACACAGTAGCATTGTATCACAATCCGCTTCTCGTTTCATTCTCAGATTTCACAGCGAGAGTTTCTCCCCCTTCCTCCTTGCCAAGGCCAGCCTGTGGCCCAGAGCAGCCCTCCGATTATTGCAGGTATTTCCTGCATTTGTGACGGCTTCTGGGCCAAAGAGCCAAAAACAACTAAAAGTTGCAGTTAAGCAGATGAGAATATAACGGATGGATTTCCAGCAAAAAGGCACCTTCTCTCAGGCGAGCTGCAGCGTGAAGCAGCAGGTGTAATGAGCAATCCCCAGAGACACGGGCTCTAAACTGCCAACTAATTCTTCCAGGAGTAAAAATCCATGAGCACCTCTGGGCACACAGCTAATGTGCAAGGGCTGTACGAGCCAAGAGGGCACTGCGTTTTTTCTCCTGTCTGCCACTGCCTCCTACCACTTCGTTTATGGAGCTTTTAATCTGCCTGTGAAATCCTCGTAAACATCAGCTAAGACTGTTTACAGTTAACACAATGGCCTAAATCCAAAGGGGTAGTTAACACCACATGTCATCCAGTTATCTGTTCTTTTTTTTTTTCTTTTTTGTATAAGAGTAGCATTTAAAATAACAAAACAGTTCATAGTTACATTCACAATCATAATTACCATAAAAAAAAAGGAAAGTGGTGAAACAAATTTTCTCCTGCTTTGAATTCCAAGAAAACTTGTCTTCAAATCAGTATCTTACAACCTTTCTGTACTGTAGTTATAACATGGTGTGAAAATCTGGCACCACTTTGACTCTCTCAGAGCCAATGCTATCAAAGCTTGACTGTTACCAGTGGCCAAGCAGGCTTAAATTTAATTCAGGTGAGACGATGCTTTGCAGCAGTGCTGACAGACACCAAGAAAAACACTGCATTAGTGTCAGAGATGGAGAGCTGGCTCTTCTCTTGTCAGCACCTGTTTTACTTTGACATTGCCCTTTCAGCTGTAGAAAGGTTGCTCCTCATTGTGCCGCTAATGAAATTCTTTTTTTTTCTTTGTAATAATTGTCACTCAGACCAATTAAGCACTTAAGACATTATCACACCATTACATTTTGGTTCTGAACTTTACATAAAGACTGTATCAGAGCACAACACAAATATCTATGGAGCCCACTCTTTGTACATGCAGTAAGCATGCCAGTTTCATCCAAGATACATTTTGACTTATTTCTTCGGATAAAGATGCATTTTTTTAATGACTTGTGGAGCACATACATTCAATGCCCACCAAGATACGTTAATATTATAAATATGTATGCATTAATATATATATAATGTGTTTATATACTTATGTGTGTATGTGTGGAAAACTGGAAAACTACTGTACTTTTCTCTCAGTGGGAACAGTAATAGGATCTCTTCTTTTTTCTCTCTAAACAACATGTTTTTTTTTTTCTTCCCACAGAAAACTTGATGAGTTTGCAACTTTTATCCATCTATCAAGATTCAGTTAAAATTAGTCAAAGGTTTCAAAAACTACAAGTTCAGGGGTGGACAGGCACAAAGAGCAGTCACAGAAACTAAGAAAAAAGGATTCATTTTTGGTACACTTTTCAAGTGTTTAAGAAATCTTCATTCTCTATCTTGTAGTTCTATTCTTCAGATGTAGTTTTAGTTCTTTATGCTTATAGTCTTACATTGCATACTTTTTTTCCTATATGCTATTAGACTCTGTTTTGTTTAAAAACACAAGAAGTATATCAGATAACACCCACATGCCCTAAATCCATAAATCTAGGTTGAAAAGTTCAGCTTGATTAGTTCCTGAATACTCTGCCCAAGATTTGTTGAAACTGGTTCAAGTTTTGAAATTCTTGGATGTCAACACACAGAAATATCTTCTCGGGGGATTAGAAAGAGGCCTTAAAACAAAGTACGTTCTCAAATGGGGCAGAAATATTTTGCTTGTCCATGTCAGTCCAGCTCTAATTTATGAGCTCTAGGAAAGCTGGCACTGTTGCACCCTCTTGCAGATTACTGCCAGCTCCCTATCATGATGGTGAATCATTCTCTTTTCTAATGCCTCTGAAAGAGGCTTTCCTACTGATTTTCCAGTAGGGTAAGATTCAATTTGGAGGACGTAAGAACTGGCATTTTTCCAATCCAAATTTGCATATGTTTTTATAACTATGATTTTACAAGCTGGCTGGCAGTACCAGTAATAGGGACTACCCAGTGATTCTCAAACTACAGACTGAGAGCACAGGAAATCAAATGTCAGGACTTGTAACAGTCAAAAAAATCTCATAGCTATTCTAGACCTGATAGTAAGCTCTTCTAAACATCATCATTGACCTGATGGAAATTGCTATTCTAGTACTAAGTCATTCTACCACTGAAACCCTTGGCCAACCTTGAGCAGGTGAAACTGGTACACGGATGTTGTACACAGGATTAAGTCAATCTTTGGTGGTCAAAAAACCCCACTATACCTCAATCAAATATCATCTGTCTTCATTCAGTTGGCATAAAACTGGCCTGCACTCCAGGTGTCCTAGCTAATTTAAATGAAATGCAAGTGTTTGGACCTCCTGTGGGTCAGGTAGGTGTTTCTGTGTGGTGCAGCACTGCAGAGCTCAAGCAAGCAGGGACTCTGGTCTCCCTCACGCTCTTTCCTTTGCAATCTTTAGTCAGACTCCACTATCATCAGACTGCATTTAAGATGCTAATTATTTTAAATGCATTCTAGCTGGCCTGTTACTCAGGTCAATGTTAGCCAGATTTTTTGTGGTTCATGATTTGGCAGCTTTTCCTGAATACATACAGGAGTAGAGTCCACTGAAGCGGTTGCCTTGAAGATGATTAAGGGACTGGAACATCTATCGTATGAAGGAAAGACTAAGCAAGCTGGGCCTGTTTAGCCTGGAGTAGACTGAAAGGGGATCTTATGAACATGTACAAATAGCTGAGGGAGAATGTAAAGAGAATGGGGGCAAACTCTTTTCAGTGGTGGCCAGCCACATGACAAGGGGTGATGGCTACAAATTAAAACCTAGGAATTTTAATCTCCATGTGAGGAAGAACTTTCTCGTGAGGGTGACAGAGCCCTGGAACAGGCTGCCCGGGGAGGTTGCAGAGTTTCCTTCTCAGGAGGTCTTCAAAAACAGCCTGGACGCCCCTCTGTGCACATGCTCTGGATGTCCCTGCTTGAGCAGGGGGTTGGAATAGATGATCTGTAAAGGTCCCTTCCAACTTCAAACATTCTGCAAGTCTGTCAATCTCCAAAGAAAGCAGTATAAATATTAACTACAAAAAATGATAGAGTTCTAAGGGGGCTTCTATGATCCCACATTAGACTCATCACGATTATGTTGGGTTGGATTGAACTGAGCACAGTTCTAACATCACAGGTCTTGTCTTGATGATACCCAAATTATGCGTATACCTGCTGTAAAGCTAGCAGTGTCTTAAATCTCTCTGCTCGAAAGGTGGACAAAACTGATTTCCACCATCTTTCCAGATCCCCCTTGGCCTTATGGGCAGTTTGGCTCTCCTAATGAGTTGGTGATGCTTCTACCATCAGATTCTCATGGCTTACAAAGAGAGGGATGCTTTTGTGTTTCTATTAACGTGCTTGGTAAATTAGAGAAGCGGTGAAAAGCATGAATCCTTCTAGCTGACACTGCCATGTCTCAGACACCTGTAGGGGCTCCAGCATAAGGACAACGTTGTTCATCTTTAATGCTATAATAAAATGTCAGCACTTATTGCCTCTGAACAAAATTCACTAAATGTGAAAGTTCATCATTAATTAACTTCGGGGAGGGCAGAGGAGGGTAAGAAAGAAAAAGAAAGAGGCATCATCTGTATTTTTAATATCAAAGGTTGAATTTTATACCTGAAAACTTTTTAATAATACTTTAAATTGTACTTTCTGCTCCCATTGGTTCCAAAAATGTGTTTAGCACTTTGGAGGGTCAAGTCATTCATTCCTCCTGTTAGTGAACAGGGTGCTAGAGGATAAGCACTTTCCATACAGAGGCCTTCCCACTTGTGCCCTTGTCTTTGAGGGCAAGTGCTCAGAGCTAAGGAATGACACCCAGGCTACCCTGACAAGATTTCTGTAAGAAGACACAAATCCGGCATACCTTACAGTCAGCTCCGATGGGTTTTTTGCATTCCTCGCAGGTGTTGGAATAAAGGCTCTCGTAGCATTTCACACAGTAGGGGCTCTCCTCTCTCAGGATGTATTTGTTACCGAACAAGGACTCTTTGCAGTAGTGGCAGTCAAAGCGTTCAGTCATGGTGGTATCTGGTGTCTGGCTATCCTGACGTAAAAAGAAAAGCAGAACATTTCAGATTGAACACCAAACAGCAAAATAGAATTTATAAGTTTCAACTTATCCCATCATATTTCCATTTCAATTAAACTTTCAGTCAGATAAATCTGCACAATGGGAAGGAGTTGGGCTATAAACCATGCCATACTGGATAAAGGTGGTTGTCCATCTACTTTAGCCATCCACTGATCTATCTTTTACAGGAGCTGATACTGGAGACCAGAGAAAGAAATGCGAATAAAACCTGACTGTGAGGAATTCGCATCAGATGCTTAAGGAAAATAAAGCAAGTTTAACCTACATTCCCCAAAGTGAGGAGATATGTCTGTAACCAATGGAGTGAGTCAAGCACCTTCAACTGATAATCCAGCATGACTCAAGAAGAAGTAACATCTGGTAGACTTTAGCACTGCTGGCAGACTTTAGTCACATACAGGCACCACAGCTATGTGGTATCCTCCTCGGAAAGGAGGATACTCTTTCTGTATGTTCTCAGTGAGCCAATATTTGGCAACTATTTCCCTGCACTGATCCAGGTTGTCCTCCATCTCTGCTTGCTCACAGGGCTCTAGGAGCCCTGCTGTTAACAGCAGGGGATATGGGGCCTGTGGTTCTTCTCTGGTGCAGGTGAGTGACTTATCTAACAGCTATGATGTACTGGTTCAGGTGGATTGCAAATAATGTTTATAGAAGGAAAAAACAACCAGGGCACCTGCTATTTGCTCCCTTGGTTTCCTGTATCTCCAGCATTTTCTGGATTCACACACAAGCAGCAATGACACAAATGAAGCCCACTCCACCTCTCTGCAGGGCCTTTACAGATGGCCAGGCCTGCTCTCCCCTTTAGGCCAAATTTAATCTATAAAGCCTTAATGAGTAGTAATGCCTTAGGTAACCGTCTCTGCCTTTCACACCCAGGTGACATTTAGAGCAGCTGCGGTCTTTCTGCCAACCTCACCTCTCACTCTGAAACAAGCAGTAGTTACTTGCTCAGTTACTTGCCAAAATTCCTCAATTCTGGAGTTTGTCCTCTTATCTTGGCTGCAGGAGTCACCCTGGGGGTATTCTGAAATTCTCAGCTCTCTTCCAAGGTTTCAGTTTTTATAATTTTCTTATATTTCCTGTAGCTGGGATTTGGTTAAGATTTTAACTCTGAGGGAAAAAAGTTTACACTTCTAACGTAACACAGTTATACTTCCCTTGAGAGAAGTAGAGAAGTCTAAATTTCCTTCAGTGGGGTAATTGCAGCAGAATTAATGGAGACAGACCAGTATAAACTGGTGTGTGCATGTACGACAGCATCTGAGAGGACTGGATAATGTTGTCCAAATAGACTATTTGTAGGATAGAGAGCTGTAACTTTTTCTCAGGCTTTATTAGACTTTGATTTTTATTTTTTTTTATAACAAGATTTGTTTGCACAGTCAATTTGAATTATTACAAAGATGACGTGAGTAGGAGTTGGGAACAAACTTGCACCTTTCACCCTTTTTTAAAACTGATTTTTCCAGCCCTGAGTTAGAAGTCAATATGTGATAACAAAGAACGAAAATTTCCCTGCAATCAAGATGTGTAAAACCGCAAAACATAAAGTGTGGTTCCTTTAAAGGTGGTTGTGTCATTTCTGTCCTCCATACAAAGGCTGCTGAAATTCAAAATATAGACACGGTCTGTGACTGAAGGCAAGGACTCTTTCCTCACAACTGGGTGCCCTAGTGATTTTTGTTACAGGGGTTTCTTATCAAGTATCATATTATTTCCTGTTTTTTTTTATAAGGATCAGAAGCAAGCCTTATGAAAAGTCACTGATACTATTTTATAAAATACAGCATCATCTGTCCCCGTATCTGAAAGGGGTCTGATTTTGTTAAATATTCTCGAAGATTGTAGCACTGGATTGAGCTCATATTACAACAACAGGGATAAATAGAGCTCATTTCTATGTCCTAAACTGATTTAGTGGGGTGCTCCACTATATGAAGACACTATAAAGGCAATTCTGGACAGCATTAGAGGTAGAGATTGGGTGATCTGAAAATCATAAAATTAAAAGACAATGAGAAAAAAAATTGCCAGAGTTTGCATTTTAGAGTCAGTTACCTGATCTGTCACAAATTTCACACCAACATCTCGTAAAATTGGGGATTTTGGTTTTATTCAGAAAAATAGAATCTACAGTGAAACATCCTCAAATTCCAATCTGTTCAAATCTTAGTATCAGACTGGATCTCAATATCCACTAATGAAGTTTTCACAGTAGAGAAGAAATTAAATGTAATCACAAGTCTGCTTAGTGAAGAACGAGGAGGAAAGTCAAACCAATCATTTCACTGTTGTCTTATAAATAAGAAATGAAAAATCAAACTGAGCAATATGTTTTTTTGCCTGCAACTTAGCAACTGTCCTTTGCTAGTCAGTCAGTTCATGGTATGTCCAAAAGCCACACTTAGCTTTAGTACATTGCTTAGTTTTATGCATTGCTTTTGGCTTTAAAAGACACCAAAGTTTGACACCAAACTACCAAAAAGTTTGGTAATTGTGGATTGACACAATTGACTCAGCCTCCTTGCCATTAATCTATTTCTTCCTCTTCTGTTTGACATTTGCTGACTCTAAGCTTTGCGGGGCCAGAGACTCACCTTATTTACACACGTTTGTGGTACAATAAGGTCTTGAGATTTCATCGCTGTGGTAATTTGATATGTATGCTCTTTCAGATTGCTTTCAACATCATAATGAGAAATTAGTTTTCTGCCATAGGTTTCCTCCTACAATATTAGCCATCAAATACTTCTCAAAAAGGAAACATCTTTTCACTGAATGCCCAGAAAAGGAATCACAGCTTCTTCCAAATGCTAGCACTGCCCAGATGGTGTCTTTCAGGAAGTAAAAAGTGGTATGAAAATTACTGAAAAGGAAAGTAGTAAATTAACTTAAAAATATCCCTTTCCTCTTCTTGCCCTCTCCTCTCAAATTCGTTTAACTAGAAATAATTATTAAATTATTACTGCCTCAAAAAATAGGGCTCATAACAGCTTTAACAAAACATCTAGCGTTCCCCCATCCTATGACAGTATTGACTACTGAAAGCAGGGACTCTCTGCCCTAATTTTGTCTGCTCTTTCTGGCTATATTTTCAAGTCTAGTAAGAGATTTTCTCCCATTTCAATGCTCTTTATAGGGAGTTGCTGAAAATTCCAAAAAGTACAGGCTCACAGGAGAGAGAGAGCAAGGAGACATTGGTAGGAATGAAATTTGGTTTGGTGAAATGAAACTTTGAAGCCTTCTTGCCTTCTTCTAATGTTATTAAAGCCCCCGTAGAAGCCAGAGGGGTTTTTGCTATTGAATTCAGTGGGGCTAGGGCTTTACCTGTGCCCTGAGAACAGGGTATTTTGCTCAGCACCTGCACAATAAAAGCTCTTTGGAGAGTCCCAGTTCCCCCCAGCACGTACAGTCGCCTCTCCCATGTGACTTTTTTTTTCTGAAGAATTGTGCACATGGAGAATTCTTCTATCTATTTATTTTCCTTCCCCTGAGAAAGGAAGATTTGTGTCTGGCAGCTCTAGTGACATAAGCCATGCAGGTCTAGAGCATTTGGAAACAATTTATGTTAACGTTCCAAAAGCTAAAATGTGAAGATTTATTATGTTCTTTGCAACTAGGAGCTAGCAGATCAAACCATGCTCATCTTTCTGGCAAGAGGTGATTATTTTCCCGTAACTTAGCAGCTACTACCACATTCATTATCTATCATATTGTTGAAGACTCTGCAAGCTGCTGTTCTAGGAGCTAATCATTTTTCCAATCAAGACCAGGATGCCATGCCAGCTTCTTACATACGCATGCATTTTTTTTTTTTTTTTTTTTTTTTTTTTTTTTTTAATTTTATAATTTTTTTTTTTTTTTTTTTTTTTTTTGATTTACTGGAGCAAGAGAAGAAACAACCATTTGTCATGGAAAAAAAAAAAAAGATATATAATATAGTCAGAATCCACCTGAATTTCAGTACTTGCAACTAAGCTAGCATAGGTGCAAACCACAAACTCCCAAAGAAGTCCTATATGCATCAGGTTTAGGTTTTGTGAACGTATTAAGGGGTTGTAGCTCCATTTCTTTGGTTGAGCAGGTGTACCTCATGTTCAGCTGCCTACCAGCAGACGCTCTTGTGGTAGAACAGAGAGAGAAAGGGGACCCCTAAGTGCTTGGAGTCTAGCTCGCTGTTGGGCACGTGTTGTGTCTTCCTGGTGCTTGACCCTCCAGGTGACTCTGTTGGCTGCCCTGCTGGGGCCAAGGGGAGCCAAGCCGGGTCTTGACAGCTGAGAGGTCTTCAGAACCTGTCAAGGGGTTAGTCTTGAGTTCAGTACCAATCCCTTTAAAACACTCAGAAAGAAGACCACAGGAATTTAGGAAGCAGTCTTGTTTCTTTGCTTACAATGGATAACACTAGCACTCCTGTTGCTCTGCCTCAGCAATGTGTGGTGACATTATGGAGACATTAAAGGCTGCTACTAAGATGCTTGTTCATACAATCTACAATCATCTTTGTGCAGGTCCTTGAAAGGGGAGGCGTGAATACAGCAGGGAATGAGCTGTGGAGTATCCCTGTATCCCCTGATTTGGGATTTATGCAGAGCTTGTAAATGCAGTTGGGATGCTCAGACATGGCCACACTCCTTTTCTCTGTCACTTTTTTCAAGTTGAGGAGAGAGTTGAAAGGTTCTTCTCTTGCTACTGCTGCTGTGGAAGAGCAATCAGCCAGTATAAAGCCGAAGGCTCATGAAATGAATTCAGCACTTTTGCTTTTTAAGAAATGAAGGCCTCATCAAGGCCACACTGTTTCACCAGGGTCTGCGTCCAGTTTAGGTTACTGAAAGCAAAGTATCTAATTAGAGAAGTGTTTCTTGCTCCTTGTGATAGTATTAAGCTTTCACAGCAGAATTTCCAGACTCTCCCAGAAGCTCTCTGGCAAAGCTATTCCTGGTCATGATTCAGTATTTATTTTTACCTGTGCTTCATTTTTATCACTATATTAAATCTTTTTTTAAATGCCCTACCTAAATTTATTCTTTCTATATATATATGATAGACATTAGAAGACATTTCAAACAATACTCAGTTTTAGTAGACTTTTTATAGTTACCTTGAAACAGCCTTCAGAGTCCTGTCTAGGTTTTTCCCTCAACTCAGCTTTCTTATACAGGCCTGACTGACTTTGTCTAACATTCCTCTGTTTCTTCTTAAGTAGTTTAGAGCAATTTTCTGAGCAGACAGACTGCATGAGCATGTGCAGATAATGAAAGCACACTTGGGTCCTGTCTGGATTGCACAGTAGCCTATCATGAATTGGAAAGTGTGGTATTTCACAGAAAGAGTTTTTTGTGTAAGAAGGTTTAGGTTTCTAATGTGCCTGGCTACATTAATCCCAATTACAGTAGTGGAAAAGTGACAGTGCAGCTGTGGTTCCCATGTAGTTTGCTGTGCTTGGCAATCAGCAAGGATCTGATTTAATTTAGAGCTTTTCCAGTAATTAGTAAGCTACCAGTGGTAGTAGTAGGAACAAGAGATGCCACAGAAGAGATGATACCTTGACAGTTTATCCCACACAAATTACACTATGATTATCTAAGGTTGGTATTGAAATGACTAAAGGATGTAATGGTTTTACAAACATTCCTTTATAGCTTTCAATTACAAAAGGAGCCTATTTAAATAACAAGGAGTGTGACTTTTAAATTTATCATAGCACAAAAAAGCACAGTTACAGCTGAAAGGCTTCTTCTTATACTCAATTTTGAAGCCTCTTGAAACAAATATCTGCCTTCTTTCTCCTGTGGAATAAACAAAGGCTTACGCAAAACAGAGAGGTCAAATATTTGCCATTACTTAACAGAAAGACATGTTTCTAGAAAGAGCATTTTAGCAGACATTGGAAGGTGGCAGAGGATAAAAATTTTGTAAGATTAATATTGTTATTTCCATCTCCACTTTGTGTCAATAATGTATACACCAAATGACTGCCGAGACTAAACATCAGTGGAGGTATGTATGGAGATAGTTTTTTGTTTTTGTTTTCCAGAAAAGAATTGCTTGTTGAGAGCAACACAGCTAATCCCAAGGAAATCTGACCCCAAAGACAAAATATTTAGAAAACTTCAAATGCTACCAAACAATGAAATTTACAAATTCTTCTACATTTTTACAACCCTGCAAAACATGCACTAGGCCAGAGAAATAAAAGATTGACCCAAACACTCTGTTTCCTTCTCCCCGGAAAGGCCAGAGGTGAAGCTGGCAGGGTACTAGGAGGAAGATGGTTCTGAGGTTAGTCCTGGTCTCTGGCCAAGCAGCCCTGGGTCTTTCCTTCCTGTTTTGCTTATAGGAACAAGACCCCAAAGGCCACTTCTGTCTAAAATAACTGGCACTTGTGGTATTTGGAGGGTTTATAGTGCGTGGGTGGGTTTAAGAGTGAACAATGAGAGACAAAAGGAACCTGGGGACAAGGATGTAGGCAAACTTTTTGTGGGAGAAATCCTTTTAGCTGAAGAGCAAAGAAGGGGCACCATGGAGAGACACATGGCACAGTATGGAGGAGGAAGAGCTGGAGAGATCTGGGATCCTGGTCTCTGAAGAGAGCTCGGTGCAAGTCCCAAGAGCGCTTCAGAGTAACGACAGAACAGAGCTAGCTGTGGTGGCAGTTAATTTACTAAAATTTACTACTAATAATTCATTAATTTACTGTTTTACTCAACTCATGGCTTTTATTGTGCAAGATAAAAGAGTGGTAGGCTTTGAGCCCTTGTGCCAGTGTTCACCAAGAGTCTGTAACTGCTGCCTGCCAATGAAAGGGCAGTCCTTGGACTGGCTGTGCAAAGGCAACTTCCGTGTGGCAAATTTGCTGTGGACGGGAGAGTCATTAGTCCCTGTGTCAGAGCTACGCTCCTACATTCCTCTTACTGTGTAATACTGTACATTCAGTAACTATCTGGCAGCCTAGTTCATATTGCGTGATGTAACGTACAAAGGTAAGTGAAAATTAAAGAAATGAGCATCATATTTGTTTTTCACCTGGCATGAGTATTTCGGAGTTCAGCCTTAAAAGAAGCCTCCAGTGGCTTCTAATCCAACCGTATATATAGAACAAGCTAATCAGTATTGTTGAAATATTAATGCTTCAGTAGCTGTCAATGTATCCAAGATTTATTTCCATGAAACCTGTCATTATCCTGCCATTTCACACTCTCACTTGGGGCGAATCTGCATCACAAATAACCATCCATATGTAAATGAAACATTAAAATTGCACAATTAAAATTAATCAGCCTAAAGATGCAAATTATGGAATGCCCAGTCTCCAAAGCAGCACCCCAGTGGGGGAATGGGACTGCCCGGATCACTAGCACAGGCAGAGTTTCTCCAGAGATGCTCTGGGCCAATTTATCCAGCATGACACGGGTGAGGCAACAGCAGCCTGTAACTGGTCTGTGGGCTTCTAGAAGGAGTGTCAGTTTGCTGGCCAGCAGCCACAGGCAGTAATTCAGTTTTCAGTCCCATTGCATGAAGAGGAAGATGTATCCTGATAGGCATAATGGGAGCCTGCAGGACTATGGTGTATGTGATTCAAGGAGCCCTTTAACATTTCTCTAACAAGTGGCTGCATTTTTAAATGTCCTGATTGGGATACACCTGTTTCTATTTGTATGGATAAAAAATAATGTGATTCCACAAAATGGTACCTGGACTTCTGTTGATTTTGTTAAGAAAATGTATTATCTTGAGTAGCTAACACAGCCTTGTCTGTACCTGGGTCCTTTAGCTGAGAATCACAGTTTCATGCTATTCAGGGTGGCAGGTTTTTGTATACAAACCATTTCCAATGGCTATTGCTATGTGATAATGGTGATCTCATAACAATAATGATTATATGCTTTAAAAACTATATATGCTGGTAGTGAATAATTGGGCACGTGCTGCATGGCCAGTTCCCTCAGGAACATATTCTGAGAAATAAGAATATTCTACCCCAGCATTTCTACCATGTCAGGATTTCCTAGGCTTTCTCAAAGGACTTCCAGAGCTGGTGCTGCCCCAGGCTCAGGCCTGCGCTGTCAAAAGGAGATGTCAGATGTGAACCCCAGATATGAATTCTCAGCCAGAGCAGTTGAGTCCTTTCAGCTATCGTGTTCAACTCAATCACGGGTTACTTCTCAACCCAAAGGATATCCACAGAGGTCAATATCTATGTTATGGTTAGCATAAAAGATAGTTTTATTGGTGCTGCAGTCAGGTTTGGGATATATAGTTCCACTATATCAGGTGGTTGGTACCAGGTTTTCTACAAATCTAGTTGTGTTCTTTTTTATTTTTTTTTTCTCAAATTTGGTCAATATGCACAAGCTATATTGATGGGACAGTTTTTAGAGTTAATCCTTTCCCGGCTATGTGTGCAGAGGCAGAAAACTAGAAATCATTTTTATAAAATTAATAAGCTAAAAAGCATTCTTCTGTCCCCCAAATCCAAACACCTGAAGATTCAGAGATCACCATTTAGCTGATAAAAAGCATAGAGAAATTTGGGCTAGAAAGCAGGGCATTCCATCAAAGTAGGAACAGCTTAAAACAGAAACTCAATGGCAACCTCAGGTATAGCATCCCTTTACAGCTGGCTGCATGTGAGTACCTAATAATACACGCTCTTTTCTTGGCACTTCAAGGACAATTCCTATTTAAAGCAGTGAACAGATATGTATAGCCCTCAATAAACGTTATAATTCCTGACCTGGGACATCAATCAGCAATCTTAGTTAATACACTTCTAGATAGGAGCCAGGGCAGGAGCAAAAGCAAAATGATTGCTGCCAGTATATAGATTTTGTGAGATTTGCCTTCTTGTGATTATGTCTCTGTAGACAGCAAGGCTCAATTCTCTTGGGCATCTAGTGAGCTAAATAAAAGCTGCACCCCTTCAGGGATGCAGAAAGTTTAGAGTAACCATTAATGCAGACAATGAAAGTTAGTATTTCCTTTAGCGTTTAGGCAGGGCGAGGGAGCTGTCATACGTGAAGGACGTAGGCTATTGTGGCTGCACATGCATGCACATAGAGCACAGGAAGCATGAAAGGCAGAAATTCAGGGCAGTTTATTGGGATTTGCATTCTAACTTGATCTCTCCACATAAAAAATACGAAACACAGTGCTGATGGCTTCCCCTGCCAGTGCTCAGTCTGTCTCTCTGGACTGCTTGCAAGCAGCACCTTTGTTTCATGGGCATCTGCTCTCGCGACTGCAAAATTCATCCTTTGTCGAGCAGGACGTGTGCACAGAGCTGTAAGGAACCTAAGATCCCAGCCCCTACTTTTTATGAGCTCCCCGATGGGTTACGTTCACACTACAGTGCCGTCATTAAGAATGGTTGCGAGTGAAATGACCCTGCGCCTCACCTGGTCGCTGATGTGTCACCTACGGACAGACACGCAGCAATTACTGCCTCGACAAGAGGTTCACCTTTGTGTCCTCCTCGCAGCCCTCGCCGTGTGCTCAGGGAAGAGGGGGACCGGCAAGTGCTCTCCTTGTATCCCTGTCCAGCAACCCACGGGGCATTAAACAGCCCCCTCCAGCTCCCTGCCCGCACCCTTTGTTTAAAGTCATACCTCCAAAACCCGACTCCGTGGGTCCTGGGGAGGGAGTGGGGGTGGAAAAAAAAGGGATATTTACTTACAGAGCAGTAGCAGGCAGCTAATGTCACCTCCGGGGCCAGGGGCAGGGGGTCGCACCCATTAACAAGGGCGGCGGGAGCGGAGTGGCCTGCTCGCAGGGGAGAGCCGCGGCGCGGGCGCCCGCGATGAGCAGCTCTCCCGCTTGCAGCTCCGCAGCCGGTGCTGTGCGGAGAGAGGCTGCTGCCTTCCCCAGCCTAGTGAAACCCCTCGGTATCATTTTACCATATAAGGAGACAAAAGCATCCAAGACACTCATTCTTTTAGGCTCTCTGCAGCTGGCACTCGCCACTTTCTCTCTTCCAAGGGTGTAGATACTTCCCCCTGCTAAACGTGCTGTCTTTGTTGGACCCCTTCCTAAAATAAGGCTCCCCCTCCTCCAGCCTTTGTTTTCCTAAGCCCCTGGTGCTTATTAATAACGTGGCTTTGCTAAAGCCGGGGGCTCTCGGTTTGCAGAGGTAAGGTTTTGCAGCAGCTCGGGCACAGACCTTCCTACATCTCTTTACCTGGCTGAGAGAGTAAAGTTCCTGGCTGCAAGTGGTATGAAGCTTTATTTGCCTTGCTTATTCAGCCTGCTGAGACTCAGTCCTTTGCCCAGGGAAGACGGAAACAAGCTGTTTCTCCTCATCTTCACGGAGAGGTTCATGATTTTAGGAGGAGCAAGTGTGCAGGCTTTGCTTTACGAGTGCTCAGAGCCCCTTCCTGCTTCTCCCCACCCTTCTCTATTGCTCCAAGTCCCTCATAGTGAGGAGGAAAAAGAAGAAAAGCAGGGGAAAATAATGAACCCCCCCCTCAAAAATCCTTGTGTAAAAGAAAGCCAAAGGAACAGATTGCCTCAGCACATGCTCCGGACCCAGCAGAGAGCCCTGCCAGTGGGCACATATTAAAGAGAGGGGGGATGCATTAGTCCTCCTATAACCAGGGACTAATTTTACTACTACAAAATCTAGCATGCTAGCAGAGACACATTCTGTTAATCAAAAGGGTGGGGAAACCTTCCAAAGGGAGGAACTGGGATCTGAAGCACGTAGGATGAAGCACATTTGCGCTCTGCCTTTTGTGGGGTACGGGGGGAGGCAATTCCATTCAATACTTCAGTAATGGTTGGTGCCAGCCAGAAGGAGGTACTTTAGATTGAATGCTTTCAATCAACTAAGCTTGTCCTGGTACAGCACAGTAAAATAATAGGCAAGGGCCATTCCTAGCTCTTCTGTCGGGAGTAAAGCTTCAGGTTTAACCTTGCATTTGGAAAACACAAGCATTGTGCCCTGGAGGACAGACCCAGTATGTCTGAAACTACAGAGCTTGATTCCTGGACAGTTCAAGCTCATTTAAAGCAAAGGTGCTGCAGCCACACGTCCTCACTCTTCCCTTGCACTGACACCAGCCCTCCATCAGCTGCAAAGCAAGTGGTTTTCAGGGAGCCTTGGAGCTGCACCTGAGTCCTGGGCTCTGTTCCCAGCTCCACTGGTCTTGCTGGGTGCCCTTGGACATGACAGTGCCCTTTGCTGCTCTTCACTATCATCTCCTATCAATATAGACCTCTGGACAGCTAAAATCCTGTGAGAGGTGTAAGGAAATTTGTGTATGGAGAGGACTACTTAATGCACACTAATAGGAATAATGCTTCTTTGTTATTACGTTAAACTGTCACATAATGACAACAATAACCATTACTTTCCATCTTAGTTACAGTTCTTACCTCAGCTCTGATTTAAAAATGACTGTAAAGAAGAAAGATGGGCCCAAAGATGATTAGATTTAGGCTATTTAAGTCAGTTTACTTCCAGGTCTTTCTAAAACAAATTAAATACTCTAACATGATACTTTTTTTTTTTTTTCTATGATATTTTCAATTCCCTAAGCATCATCTGCCAGTGCTGCATCTCTGCCAAAGATCTTCTGATCAGACCTGCTGGAATACAGTTCAACGTTGTCCACAGTTCTGAGATAAAATATGTACTGACTTCAACTGAAGTCACTTTACTTAACTCTCGGGAGTCATCGCTTGCCCTTAGGAAGATAAGATTTTTTTGTCATTTTTGATTTAATCTAACGTCTGTGTGTCCTTGAAGGCAGAAGAACGCCTGCCAATTCGTAAGCTGATGATTTGTGGCATTGCAGATTGTTATGTAGACCATAACCATGTAGATGGTTATGGATGATCTGAAGCCACAACCACAGCTGGACGTTGCTTTGAAGCTGCTGTGTGCAAGTTACTACCATAGTGGAGTATGCACCATAGCCAACACTACTAAGGATCGCAGGGGAAGCCCCTGACCTCTTATCTCCCTTCAGTTGGTCCAAAGCTGACAACACCACCACTTTTTTTTTTTGTTTCTGACAGGCAGGAAAAATATATTTTAGTGACTGGCAATACGTGCACAACAATTTTTCCATCAGCATCAAATTATCTGACACCAACCTTCCTTAATTCTTCTCCTTTGGTCAGAAAATCACTCATAAGTTCGTCCAGTAATACAACTGATCATGGAGAAAGATTTTCACAGTATTGCTTTGTATTGACTGTCATTTGCCCCTTGGGATGAAATGCAATCTATAAACAGCCCTTCAGTGAAGAAAAGGAGAGATCAGTGTTTCTAGGTTCCTTGGACTAGAATGACTTCCTCATCTCCAAGAAGTCTCTCTTCTGAACTTTACACTATTTGATACCTTTTTATTTTCTTTCTCCTCTGTTTCAGCATCTGTGACCATCTCTGTCCTTCCGCTAACCTTTCTTGGCTTTATTCTGATGTGTATGTGGCCCTTTATTATATCTCACAAATTGCCCCATCTATCACCTCCATGCAGGAAGCAAAGGGAACATCTCGAACTCCATCTTTCATGGCTTTCATGGTAGAACTGGAAAGAGAGCCATCACTTTTACTAGCAGATCACACCAATTCTCCTGAGCTGAGTGTGGGCAAACCAGAAGGCGGAGGAGGGGTCAGGAATTTCTCCTTGATGGAAAATTTCATCTTTGTGTGACCCACTTTCTCCTCTTTTAACAGGTTTAATCCCCTCATGGAGAAAGCTATACCTCACATAGGGAAGACAAAATGGAAAAAAAGTAAGATTCTCCTACTAGAGCTTCTCANTATGATATTTTCAATTCCCTAAGCATCATCTGCCAGTGCTGCATCTCTGCCAAAGATCTTCTGATCAGACCTGCTGGAATACAGTTCAACGTTGTCCACAGTTCTGAGATAAAATATGTACTGACTTCAACTGAAGTCACTTTACTTAACTCTCGGGAGTCATCGCTTGCCCTTAGGAAGATAAGATTTTTTTGTCATTTTTGATTTAATCTAACGTCTGTGTGTCCTTGAAGGCAGAAGAACGCCTGCCAATTCGTAAGCTGATGATTTGTGGCATTGCAGATTGTTATGTAGACCATAACCATGTAGATGGTTATGGATGATCTGAAGCCACAACCACAGCTGGACGTTGCTTTGAAGCTGCTGTGTGCAAGTTACTACCATAGTGGAGTATGCACCATAGCCAACACTACTAAGGATCGCAGGGGAAGCCCCTGACCTCTTATCTCCCTTCAGTTGGTCCAAAGCTGACAACACCACCACTTTTTTTTTTTTGTTTCTGACAGGCAGGAAAAATATATTTTAGTGACTGGCAATACGTGCACAACAATTTTTCCATCAGCATCAAATTATCTGACACCAACCTTCCTTAATTCTTCTCCTTTGGTCAGAAAATCACTCATAAGTTCGTCCAGTAATACAACTGATCATGGAGAAAGATTTTCACAGTATTGCTTTGTATTGACTGTCATTTGCCCCTTGGGATGAAATGCAATCTATAAACAGCCCTTCAGTGAAGAAAAGGAGAGATCAGTGTTTCTAGGTTCCTTGGACTAGAATGACTTCCTCATCTCCAAGAAGTCTCTCTTCTGAACTTTACACTATTTGATACCTTTTTATTTTCTTTCTCCTCTGTTTCAGCATCTGTGACCATCTCTGTCCTTCCGCTAACCTTTCTTGGCTTTATTCTGATGTGTATGTGGCCCTTTATTATATCTCACAAATTGCCCCATCTATCACCTCCATGCAGGAAGCAAAGGGAACATCTCGAACTCCATCTTTCATGGCTTTCATGGTAGAACTGGAAAGAGAGCCATCACTTTTACTAGCAGATCACACCAATTCTCCTGAGCTGAGTGTGGGCAAACCAGAAGGCGGAGGAGGGGTCAGGAATTTCTCCTTGATGGAAAATTTCATCTTTGTGTGACCCACTTTCTCCTCTTTTAACAGGTTTAATCCCCTCATGGAGAAAGCTATACCTCACATAGGGAAGACAAAATGGAAAAAAAGTAAGATTCTCCTACTAGAGCTTCTCAATGATTTTACTGATCTGTCAGAAATCTCACTTCAGCTACTGGTTTGATACGCAAGTAACTACCACCTAAGCACTTATCTCCTCTTCTGGCTGAAAACAATAAACCAAAAAAGAAAAAAAAAGAAAAAAAAAAAAAGAAAAGGAAGAAAAAAAGTCTGGAATTGGAATATTTCTTATTTTCCAAAGTTTGAGTGATAAAGAAGTCCAATGTCACTGAGGGGCTGTGGGAGGTAGAAAGCCACACTTTGAAGTTTGAAAATACCTAAGCTACTGACTGATTGCATCCACTACTACTTTATCCTGGAATCTGTTATGTTACTTTATCAGAATTTATTAGATTCCTTTCTGATACTGGAGCCCGTGTAACTCCCATTGAACACAAGAGGGTCCATCTAGGAGAACTGCTATTTTTGACCGTACTGCTTAGGAAGCAATATAGACTCATGCAGACAGTTTATTTTAGTTCATTAAACCTAAAATAACAGCATGGCAGTATTAAATCCCAAGTAGAATATTTTCAGATACGTAGTTTTGTCCAAGTATATAAGAAATATGCAAAATATAAGTGGTTTTCTTTGGTGTATGTTTTATGTCCCCATGCAGTCTCCCTGCAATATCTCTTTCTGCAATGTTACAGTCTTTTCTTCCTGTAAGATGATTTGGAGTCTCAAGTAGAAATATTCAAGCTAGAAGTGTTAAGAGTTTCATAGACTCTAATGAAGAAGTAACAGGTACCTTCTGAGGATCCATTAAACCTAATTCAGTAAGACATATAGGTGAGTTCACTAATCTATGTGCTTTGGGTTGATGTAAGACATATTTCTGGGACTTTTGTTTCTGGGAAGATGCAATATGAGAAGCTTAGTATTTTAGAAATACTGAGCTAATCTGAAAAAAATTGTGCTCGTATGTTTGCTTTCTTAATATTTTTGAATAGTTTCCACATACAGCCTTTTAACATTTTTCTTTGGTGAATTTAATGGGAAATGTCAAGGCTGAGTAGTTTTTATTTCTATGTAGGATAAAGTTCCATCACTTCAGGATATTTTTAATGAAATGTCGACCATTTCCTCAGAATACTTCAATATCGTTATGTACTAACCTATATAATACCAACACAAATTTGGGGCTAATTCTGTGACAGAAAGGTCTGGAATAGTGCTGAAAACAGTCTGGACTGTTCTGGTCACTTTAGGTAAAGATTTTATTCATTTTTTCAAGAAGCTGATCTGGACCTTCTTTTACATTGTTAGCCCCAGTTTCATTCACAGTACTATATTTCCAAAAAAAAATAAATCTCCAGTCAAATATGGCAACATGACATCAAACCACTCCATACCACTAGTTACTTTTTCCAATGAAGTGACAAGAACTTTAAAATTCGTTTTGTTTCCTTATCCATCTTCTTACCCTGCACACTCATATCTTCTAAATGCATCAAGTTTACCTGGCTCTAATTCCTCCAGTCTCCCTTGGAAATGTTTTTAAATTCTGACATTATATTGGCTACTTGCAAGTGCTCAGTACTAAACCTGTTTTAAGTAAGAAATTATGTGCTATGCTTATTTCAGTTATTTCATCCCTGAGCCCCTTTAGATATGTTGGCCAAGCATTGTTTGGTTCTAAAATTTTCTCCCTATTTACTTTGTTTATTTGCTCCATACCTCTTGTACAGACACTTCAGCTTAAAATAGATCATCTGATGATCTCCATAAGGAAGTGTACTGCCCTGGGAATCTCTCCAAGTTCTCTACAGTGAATACAAGAGGAAAAAAAATAGTTTTTATGCTACAGCCTTCTTTTCACTTTTATGCCTTGTTTATCTGTTAGCCTTATCATTCCCCAGATCATTCAGCTTACCTTGAGTCCAAAAGAGGTACACAGATGAAGAAAGACTTCTCAGATTACTTCAGAAGGCCAATATTTTGATGGAAGTAGAAGCAGTCTCCATTTCCATTTTGAATATGACTGGAGACATACTCTTTTGCACAAAAATCTTACTGTACAACAACAGTTATTTTTCTGCTCAGCCACAGTTTATATATTCTATACATAAAGAGAGAGGCTCTGAGACAGAGGCTTAGACATATATTACGATTGAAAATATGAGCTTAGGCTGTGCACTTTGAAGTAGAGTCCTTGCTGTTGATCCTATTAGCTCTTTGCTTTCTTTGAACTCTACAAATGCTCAGGCCCTTTAAATATTAGGATTAGGGCCATCATTTCGATGCTGATGTGAATGTTCATGTCTAACACTTCTCATGGAGCTGAAAAAAATATACCATCCATTGTCAGCCTGATAGACTTGTGAATTGTGTTTGTTCCTGTCAAATCTGTGTACACATGGGCATCTAGTGAAGTTGTTCTCTTACTGTAAATGAAATTCAAGTGTGGTGAGTAAAATTATATAAAGGTTTTGTGACAGTGGCAAATCTTGAAGATAATGTGTCTCAGGCTTAGGGAGACGTCAGAAGACATATTATGAAGCAAATCCTATCCTTTCACTCAACTCTAAGGTCTAATCATAAAGTTGAAAGGGTCCTTGCTGGGTTGCCTCAATACTGATGCCTTGTAAAAATGTGAAAGAGGTGGTAGTGTCTCAGCTAAAAATAGTTAGATTTTGCCTAGAATAGTAGGAAATAGTCTAGAAATTGTTTTTTTTTCCTACTCCACTCAAGTTTTATCTGTACCTTCAGAATGGACATACCCTGTGACATGGTCAGTTGGAGTAACTTCCCCAGCACGGCATATGGAGTCAGTGGCTGCCAGGAGAAGATGAGTCCCTTAAGTCCTGGTTGGGGACTGCCAGACTGGCTGGTTACTCTCCATAGAGGTGTTCTGCCCTCATGCTGGCCAGAAGCATTTTCAGGAATCCAGACATCAGTTTTGCAGGAAGCTTTCTTAAAAACCTCTCCTTCCACCTTTCTGCCTAAGTATCCCTTGCAGCTAGAGCTGGTTGATAGTGCTTTTATTAATCTTCATGCTACATTTGAATTTGTAAGTACAGGAAGAAAAAGCAGATTGAAAGCAGAGTTATATATACTTGGGCAGGAATCCAAGCTAAGAGTCTGTTCACACGTCCTTTTCCAGAAGCCTGCACAACTGTCTGCGTAACTGATCCCTGATCCCTTCCAGGCACAACGAGCTAGCCTGGCCCACACTCTTCAGATGCTAAGTCTTTGCTAACTCAGCCATTCTGATTAGGCAAATAAGGAAATAATTACAAAAAGCAACCAAGACGGGTGGCAGACTCCAGTAGGAAGTGATGATAACATGGGGAAGAATGGCTGGAATGAAAGAAAACATGCACCCATATCCTAATGATTCCAAGCATGAGCGGATGATGGTCTACGCTGTTCAGTCACAACCGGCCTGTTTGTGCCCAAAGCCAAGTATTGCTCTCCCAAAGAACTCCTAAGCACAGCTCAAGGGCTGGCATGCACTAAGCACTGCCCCGAATAGGAAGGGTGGATGTGGCTGTCTTGTTTTGCAGCGAAAGAAAATGTAGCTGCCCAGAAACCCGGTGCTATGCTACTTAGACTCAAGGTGAATCTTTTGTTATAAAACATTGAGACAAGGGGGAAAAAAAAGTGTAAGTTCTGTTTTCCATAAGGAGGTCCTTAGAAAGCCTACTCCTGAGATTTCTAAGGTTTACTTGATCTGGTTTGTTCCATCCACCATTGTTCCTCAGGGCCAAGAGAAGAGCTATTTTTGTTTATTTACTCACAGCCCTTTTTCTTGAAATGTTTGCTGCTTGTGGTTCTGTGATCCCTTGGTATTCAGACCTGGTCAACCCTGTATGTGAGATCATTGAAACAGACTGTTATGCTCTTTTCAAGTATATGCAGGGATACTGACATATGGAATCATTGGGTTCTTCATTTCTGTCCACCTAAATCTCTTTCTGAGTAGAAGATTATGGCTTTTTATGGAGCACAACATGTACAATCGTACCCTCTTTTAGCTAACAATATTTCATAGCAACAAATAATTATGTCATCAGACAGTAGTTGCAATAATAAATTGTGTCCTCCTTAGGTTATGTATGAAGCTGCAAGCTATTGAACTTTCAAAATTAAGTGAAGCAAAACTACAAATAGTACCATGACTTGAGTTATAGTTGCAGTCAACTCACAAACACAAATATTATTTCAGTGAAACTCAAGGATGCCAAACTTGGAGTCCTCATTCACAGTGAAACTCTTGCTGAAGCTGATAAGTTTTTTGGTAGAAAGTAAAAAAAAAAATCAAAAAGGAATGACCTTGCTATGAATTGTAGTAAGAAATTCCAACCATCTTCTATTCTGGTATATTTGTAATGATTTAATGTTTTCGCTTTCATTGCCTCTCTAGCAAACCTGAAAAAAGGAGCTTCCACTAGTAGTGGCAAGTTCTGTTCTCGTATTGACCTCCCTGTAGAGGACTGAGAAGAGAATGATACCAGTTTGGTGCTATGAATATAACTGAGTGCACCTGTTTCTATTCTAGGTTGCAGTTTGTGGCCCAGAACATAAGCAGTGTGAATCTCAGATCACAGGATAAATTGCAGGAACAGCCAAAATCCATTTCACTTTCACAGAATCACAGAGTGGTTGAGGTTGGAAGGGACCTCTGGAGATCACCCAGTCCAACGTCCCGGCCCAAGCATGGACACCTACAGCATATGGCACAGAGTGGCATCCAGGCGGGTTTGGAAGATCTCCAGAGAAGGAGACTCCACAACCTCTGTGGGCAGTCTGTTCCAGGGCTCTGTCTCCCTCACAGGGAAGAAGTTCTTCCTCACATGGAGATTAAACCTCCTAGGTTTTAATTTATAGCCATTACCCCTTGTCCTGTCACTGACCACCAACGAGAAGTTTTGGGTATCCTGAGCTGTAAGCACTGAGCTCTGACAAGCCGTGGACTCTTACAGTTATTTTTCAGCAGAGCACCATACCTTCAGTTTGGGTATGCTAGAAAATATAAAACCTACGAGTAAGAATATGAAGGAGCAGCAACCTTTGGAAGACCATTTTCATTAGAAGGGGACAAAGCCAATGCAATGTGGTAAGATCAAAGCCTTTAAGGGAAATGTTAGTACAATGGCTTGTTTTTCATGGTTTTGTTACTAAATTCCTTTAAGTGACCAGTCTAAAATGGAAGACTCCAATCTCATATTCTAGCTGGACATTTGTCGTTGTTACCACAGTCACACTAATGTTTTGGGGAGGCAGTTTAGTAAAATGAATTAATAGCATAGGTCTAACTCATTGCATCAGATTAGGAAAGCACCAGTCATCCCACAGAACCCCTTCTCTCCATTCATGATTTCTAATTTCTTAATGTTTCCATCACAATCTCCATTTTCAGAGATGTTTAACTTTACACAAAAATGTACCTTGGACTGAAAATTTCTCAGGTGATGTGGGCTGGGAAGACTATTGGACTATAGTTGTTGCAAATTTTAAAATAAATTTGTATCTTTTCCTTCCAAGGATATACTTTTTAGACCTAGTGATTAAAAACGTTGTTTTCCGTTTGTCTGTTTTTTCAATTGTTTCCCTTGAGTGAGGGGTTTTATCTTGTGAATAGTTTACAAATATTTTTAAAGACCATCTGCTCTTTGCAGAGAGAAGCCATGAAGTACAGCCCACAGAAACAGACATGATAGCAATTTTTAGGAGGTGGTCCCTTACCAAAAAGACATTTCGCTGAGTCAGCCTGCTCACTTCTTGTTTCAGGGAGCAAACAGCAAATATGCAGCTTTCTGTCATTACCAGCTTAAATTACTTGCCCAAGCAACTAAGCAGAGAGAGTTTTCATGGTCATTGGTCATCACAGTTTTTCAAGTCATATAGATTCCCAAACCCAAGTCTGTCGCTAAAAGGGCTGTAGTGTAAGAGAAAAGCTTGCTTAGGAGGCCTAAATTATTACAGTATGTTCTAGCTTTACTATGTCTGACAAGAAATGTGTCATTTTTTTTTCCTGCAGGTAACAGGGCTAGTGAAATAGATGGTCTAGCAAACCAGCACCTGCTCCAGAGTTTCCATTTCTCATTTGTAACCCATCATTCCCAAATGATCTCTCTCACTTTGTTGTTGTTGTTGTTTTGAAAGTCAAAGCAATTTCTGCAGATTATTTCTCTCTGTTACAGTCCCACCAAGCTATGAGGAAAAAATCATAAAAATATATATCCCCTTCCTTCACTAGAAACACTTCACATTCATCTGACATACTCCTTATGCTTTGCATCCCACTTGGCCTCCACTTGTAGGTGGATTTTGAAGAGTTCCTGCAGCCAAAGGATAGCTTGGGTCATCTCATGACTGCTTAACAGAGTGCCCCAAACCGCAGTAATATGCAAGAAAACCTACAAAAGAAAAGAAAACCTGCAAAAATGACAAAGGATAAAGATAAGAACCAAGCATGACCCCATTCTTACTACAGGCAGTCTATATGAGTTCAGCATTCCAGTATGGACTTTTGGAAGACTCCTGCTTTGGTGTAGGAGTTCATAAAAGTAAAAAAGAAGTCCCTACATTGATAATTCAGGCCATTTCTGGATCAACATGTCGTATACTCTGGGCAAATAATTTATGTACCATCCATTTTACCTATTTTTAACTCACCAAGGGACAGGTGATCAAAACAAGCCTTCCATGCGCCTACGATAGGGGACAGAGAAAGAGAGGTGCCTGCAAGGAGTGACTCATTAGACACCTGTCAAAGATGGAATGACCGACCCTACAGACATGGTTTTCTTTCCCTGTTGAACATAGAAGGACTCTGGATGTCTAGCTCTGATGACCACCGAACCTTTTGATAGCTAATGTTGGAAGGATTTCAGCCTTGGAGGCAGGCCTGCCTCTGCAGAGGGGCCCAGCAGAGCAGTATTAGCTGAGCTATGACCAGAGGCAGAATTCACACGTGGAATATGGGAGTTTCAGCCCCCCTATTCCCTCTGCTGAAATGAGGAGAGTTGAGCACTGCAGTCCTAGTGCTGCCTAGAGGTTTTCTAATGCAGATGAAAGGGAAGAAAGGGGAGAGTCTCTGATAATTACTTCTCGGTCCGGGCAGTGCATTCAGGTCTCACTGTTTGGCAATTCTCCCTGTATTTCAACACTCAAGTCGACCGTTGGCTCTGGCCCTTAGTTCCTCTTTTCTAAATTAGGAATAATACTATTTTTCCTTTAAGAAGGATGTTGTGAGAAGAAATACAGCAAAGACTGTGAAGCAACTCATCGGCATAAAGGAGCTTTATGAGTATCTAACACAGTGTGTTTAATATATGCTTATTTGAATTCCTGACCCGGAGCTTAGACTTAGAAGTGAAAAATGACAACAAACAGAATTTATTCCAATGTCATACTCTCTTCTGTTCATCTATACCATGAGCACCATGCTGCTTAATGTTAGTCTGTCTGTCTGATGCCATAAGCAGCATCCTAACCCCTTGGGTATCTCGCTGCCTTCTGCCCCTGCATCCCAAATGCACCCAACACCAGTGACTGCAGAGAGGGTTGCACTGAGAATGTGAATGTGCTCTGTGAGTAAAGATGAAAATATTCAATATTTTTTTCATATGGGATTAATGAGTGAAAAATGGGGGCACTGTGTGGTGGCATCTGTGGATAGGAGGCATTCCTGTTTTCATATGATAATCTGTAGACATGCCAGGGCTTTTCTCCCTTAGCTGCAGACTACCAATGAGTGGCTACTGTTATGTATTTCCTTGTAACAGAAAGTGTGCAAATCTCCAGGAAAACTTTGGTGAATGTCCGGTAAGCCTTTCACAGGGAATATGCTGGCTTGAAAGCCCCTGGCTTTGTTTATTAAGTGTTTGAAACAGTTTCTGTTCCCACATTCATGCCCATTCTGCTCCCATGACAATGCAATTTGAAAAAGTATTTATTTTCCTGTTTTTAAGGAGTGTTTTCCTATCACTTGTTGCTTTTTGAAAGTTTCACAGAGACATCAGGAAAAAAACAGGTATAAATGAGAAGCAGTTCAAAAGTGCTATTGAAAATATAAACTGCAGGAAAATACTTTTTCTTTCAGCTTTTCCAGTTTCACAGCCTCTTGGTGGCCTTTGTAGCAACAGCCAGTAGATGAACCTTCAGCAGAAATGTTTAAAATTGTATAAAGTTGATGGATCCCTTAAAAAATGTGCATTTTTACTAGTGTTTCTTCCATGTTTGTGTCAGAATAAACTGAGAGAAAGCAGGCAGAATTGCTTAAACTAGAACTGTCTGTAATATGACCTGTGATCGTCTGAGCTAATCAGTATTAGATGATGAGCATTGTTGAAACTGCCTGAGATTTATCAGCATGAAACTGTACTCACTGTGGTATAAAGCCAGAGATAAAATATTACAGCCAGTAATAACTCATCCAACAGAAAAACAACTTTGTCTGAGGCATTCAGATTGGCTATGTTCTGATTAGACAGCATAAAGCAACAAAAAAAAAAAAAAAGGAAAACTGGTAAGGAAAATGTGAAAACTCTTTGCTGATGCAAACCAACACCAGTTTGGCATAACTAAAATTAGAAAGAAAAAAGAGGAAATCTGGGCTTCGTTAAAATCGGTGGATGTTTCTGAGCAAAAATTCACATTAGCTTCAGTGGGGCCAGTATTTCATCTCCAAAATAAGTATTCACATTCCCTTCCTCCTCTCATTTTCTTCCTTATAAAATGGCCTTTTAGAATTTCTATATTAAAGAAGTGTTTGAATGAATCTGCCCCCTCCTAGCCCCTTGCCAGCTGCTATCAAAGGTCTGCCTTGTTCAGATGACTTAGTGTTTGGAAGGGGAAAAGTGAAGTTATTCATCCATTAATCGTATTTTCAAACGCTAGGTAAGAACAGAGTATTATTGTTGGAAAGCCTTTAGAATAGGCTCGCTTTGGAAACAGGCTTTGGGCCTTTTTGTCTTCTTTCTTTTCCACTTTTTAATTCAAATCCAGTGAAAAAACCCACTGCATTAGCATGTATCTTCACAATCTTTTTCAAGCTTTTTCAAGATTTTTGGATAGCCTAATGTTTTGCTGTGTGTGACTGGAATGCTACTTTTTCTACTTGTTTTTTGAGGGGATACTGTGATTACACCAGTGATGATACTTTAACATTAAGTACCTAACCAGAAACATTCTGTGGTATCTATTGTTTTTGCCTGAGGCTTGGACGACAGACAAAGAATTTAAGGATATGAGTAAATTTCTGGCATGACAGAAGCGAGGCTGTGCTATTAAAAAGGTTAGCTTTGTATATGACTTCTTTGTTGTGCAGTTTACCGTGGAGACATGTCAGTTTAGCTTAATGGCAGGGTCTTGGATAAACAAGACAATGTGAGGCAATGGTCTTGGGAAGGCAGCTCCCAGTCCACGCTGAGACAACACTGTACTCCTCAGAGCGAAGCGCCTACCTTTGGGCTCCAGGCAACTTACAGAACTTATTTCACCAGTGCTGGGAAGCAGAAGGCTCTGTAAGATCCTGAAAGGAGCAGGTCCTGGGTCAGCAGTGGGACAGGAACTGCAGGAGGACAGATGGACCTGCAGAGACTCTGGCTGCGGTGTCTGAAGAAGTTAAACCTCCCCAGGCATCAGTGAGGAGACAGCGAGCTCCTAGATAAGACAGACTTAGCTAAGACAAACATGTCCAGGCTATTCCCTTTTCTACTTTTGTTCTCCTGCTTAAGTTACATGCTGTTCTTCACATAAAAAAAAAAAGGAACAAACTCATTTCTAACCTTGCTCTTTTGATCCTATATCCTTGCTCCTCCAGCGTTCATGGGCACTCACCAGAGTAAGTCAGGTTCAGACACAGTGAGTCTGTAACAGCATGGACAAGGACTGCATGAAGCCAGACCACCCTTGGACCACTTTTCCCAGCAGGAATATTTCTAGGCATGTTTCATTCACTGTTACAACAATCCTTGGGTTGGACCCAACATTTTCACACTTAGAGGCCCAGTGAACAGTTGATAGAAACACCCATATTTCAGCTACTGTCAAGAGATCTTTGGCAGTTTGTATCAAGTACGGATCCCTTTTGCTTCTGAAGTCCCCACTTAGACATTAGACCAGTCCCAAATACTCTGAAGTCAGATGAGCCATTTGTGCGAGCCCTGGATGTGGATCAGTCCTAAAACGTAGTGCTCTCCAAAAGTCCATCATCCCTATCAGAGCCTGTGGAGCAATGGTAGTTCAGCAGTTTGAAAATAAGTCTTCTTTTATTTCTTTACACAAATAATGCAATAGCGAATAAACTTTATTGCAAAGCATCATACCTTTAAATCTCTGGCAAAAAAAAAAGATCTTACCTTTAATTATACTTTGTAATCCTTGCTTGAAAAGGTCTCTTTTTATAAGAATGTTTATAATAAACATGCATGTGTAACTGCATCCCAACATACACAGACACATGCACAAACAATCTAATTTTTTCCAAAGAAGTCTTTTTTTATTGGCTTCATTTGAAAATTAGTGCTCTCATGAGATGAGGTTAAAAGCAATTTAATGTAACAAAAGCCTGATAATTGGCATTTGGCGGTTATTGCCAATGCTGTTTTACAGGCAAGTTCTGAAGAATTCCTGCTTTGACACCTAGTTAAGCTTCAGTGCTTTTCTTTCTTTTACCTTTTCACACAGCTGCTGTAATCCATAACAAATAATTGTTTAAACACAAAATCAGCAAGCACTGTGTGTAATTTGCCTTTGTATCTTCTAAGATCATTAGGAAATGGTGTCAAAGAGAGAAAAAAAAAAAGGAAAGTCAAATGTTCCTTTTGTCCTCTTTTTTTTTTCTTCACTGTCTATTCAGTTTTCAAATAGTCATCACAAAGAAGAAAATGCTGATAGAGGGAAAAAAAAAAAACTAATCAAAAGCTTTCTGCCTGAAGTCTTTCAGTGTCCTATTCAAACCAGGAAAGTGTCTAGTTAGACATAGTTGTATTCCTTGGGAACATGAAAACATGACAGCATATTATTAGTGCAGAAACTAAAGAGCAGCTGTTATTTAGCACCTGGTTCCTGAGCGCAGCCCGGAGAGGCAAAGTGCGACGCTGTGCATGAGCCCTGATAGACAGAGAGAAATGAACAAACAACTGAAAATCCCCTCTTGCCGTAAGAAAGAAGCATCCCACTCATGATCTCTATATAGAAAGTGTTGACAAATTTCCAGCCCTCCTCCTGAAAGGGAAGATGAAAGGCCTAAAGGGGCCAAAGGATGGCAAAAATCAAAAGAAGTCACTTTCTTACCTTGCTGCAAGCCGGTGGTGCCTCTGCTTGCTGGTGTGAGAATGAGAGGAGACAGAGACAAATGCAGAGACTTACTGCTTTATTGGATTACCCAAACTATGCATATAATAATTAGATGCTCAGGCATTCATTCTTCAGACAAGCTATAAATATAATATTTCCAAAGTGCCAGCCATGCACAGGAGATAAGGATGGCAGCACCTCTCTGCTGCTGCCCTTTTAAGGCATCATAGTTACGGTACCACAAGCCCTGTAATGGAAAGGGCTGCTCCTCGCCTGAGCAACCCTGGCCCTCTGCTCTGTTTGATTTGGGAAGGCCTGATCTTAAAATACACACACCTAGGGTAGCGAGCTTCTGGGAGGGACCCTCAGAGAACAAGAGCAATTTAACGCCTTGATACTTCAGCTGAGCTCTAGGAGTCTAGCTTCTAAATCAGATTATTTGTCAAAGTTTTGGGATTAACCAAAATGCTCCAGGAAATGCCAACTGCTCTGAGGATGTTACAAACTCTTACTTCCATTCCTTTATCAATCTTAGACACACGACCTTGTTGCAAGGCAGTCTGAGTGCCTCTCATTCTGCCACATTTTACCCTTGCAACACCTTGTGTGGGGGAGGCACTGCTAGTTCTACCTTTATTTTTTTTTTCTCCAGCAAAAAGAAGCTCCAGGGATGAGCCTGAGGTCAGGAACTAAATGCATGCCTGGCTGGCAGTGGGCTGTAACTCAGGAGTCCGCTTTCCTCTCCAGGCTTCCTTCCTGCTGTAACGGACTTGTTACCTCAGGTTAAGTGGACATTCACATGTTTAAGAAAGAGGAGATTAGAGGTGAAAAAGGTTCACACAGCTCACACAGGCAAAGCCTCTCTGGCTTCAGAAGAAAACCAAGCAATGCTCTGTGCAGAATTAGAGTTACAACTTCTCTCTTTGCCAGTACAAGGTCCATTTAACGGACTGCTCTAGAGTATGTTGCAGCAGGGACAAGTTCCTTGACCTAGAGGAGAACAATTTTATCCCTTCCTGTTCACCCAGAATTTTCACCTGAAATGAAATGCAATTGCCTGAATGCATTCATATCTCTGGTCAGGACAGCCTATTGGGTCCCTTAGGTTCCTGGCAAAATTTTGGCCTGTGAATCCTACAGTTTTGTTCTGGCTGCCTGCCTAAGAAATAACCTGTAGGGTCTTGCTCTGTTCAGGGAGAAGGCAGGGGAAGATGTGGGATAAAGAGTCTGAACCATCAAGTAGAAAGTCCATCCTTGAGAAGATGAGCAGTAAGATGTCAAGAGGAGGAAAAGGAAAACCTCTAGTTTATATAAACGAGAGGAGAACCCACCACCATCACCATTCTCTTCATCTCAAGCACTGAGAGAGGTTGGGAAAAAAGTCGTGGCTTGGAAGTGTCACTCTGTTGGCTGTTGGAATGGTGACCCCATGCTGGGGTCTTTCTCATGATGCCAAGAAACGAGGCGGTCATGACTAGAAAGATGGGAGTTGTGTGTATGGCACATCCAAGCCAGCCCCAGCTATGAACATGAGGCTGAACCAAAGTGTCTGGAGTGGCATTTGGTTGCAGAAAGCCCTGCATGTGACACCAGTGCTCTGGGAGACTGGAGGATGTATCCTACGAGACACTTAGGCAGCAGCGTAAGGAGGCAACACTCATGTCTGCATCTGCTTCTCCCCTTTCTTGTTAACTGCAGCTACTCCTTATGCTAGAGATGGGCCAAACAGAGGGAAATGCTGTGGGAAGCATCGAGTTCAATGGTCATTTGGAGAAAAAGAGACATTTTCAGAGGCATCTTCTCCCTTTCCTTATCTCCACCTGCAGAAGAGCTCTTTCTGAGAGGGTGAGCCTCTATTTTTTATATTAATACACCTACACAAATACAAGCCCTGTATGTTTCTCTTTCCCTGAGAGACCTACATTCCAGAGAGAATTTTGCTTCTGAGACAAAGCCACCTTTTCCATAATAGAATCTTTCACTCTCTTAGCAAATTTTATCCGAGGTAGATCTCTGAAGATCAACTGCTTTGCTAAACCACAACAGTAAAACACGTGCAGAAAATCTTATAGCCAGATTTTCACTACAGTAGGCAACTGAGAGCTCTCCCAGCACTTGTAAATGGCAGTATATATACACAAGCTTGCTTAGCCACATGCAACAGTATCTGAAAAGCTGAAAAAATGGTCTTGGTATATTAATATCCATTAGGAGATATTCTCACCTCCTGGCTTTTCTCTGAATAGTTCATCTGGATAGCACCATGGGTCAAGCTGTGGAGATCTGATATTAACACAAAAAGCATGCCAGGTTTTCTGACATGACAAATTGATTCATGATTTGATACGCAGCCCAGTTATGTTTTATGTTTTTGACCCCAAACCAGTTAGAGGTTGGCATTTGGAGGATTCATCCTAACATAAAAGCCTATAGCAACATGTCCTCAGCCCCTGCCAAGCAACACAATCTGACAGCTTGAGTCAAGTCTCCTGGAACAAATGACTTTCACATGTCTCCTTTTGTCCATACAAAAATTCCCCTCTTCCAGACACCACGGACTAGGAGCATGGCCTAAAGACTCAGATTAAGGAGATAAGAGAAATATCCTAGAGTTGTTTCTTGATGAAAATATTGGCAGCCTTTTGCCACATGTTCTTTTAGCTACTGGGTAAACAGCCCTTTCTCATTTCCCAGAATGATAAACAGTTATGAATAGCTGTATAAGCAGCAAAAATGTGGTAGTTAGTACCTATGTTTGGACAGCTCTGGAAAGCCTCAACCTTTTCATATTAGCCATTTTTTTTGTTTGTATGATTCAAAGATTCCACCTACATTTTAAAATCAACCTGGATGAAAGACTGTTGTCCCCAACCCCAGTCCACTCTGTACTAGACACCGATGACATGTTTATTCCCCAAGCATCAGTTTAATTGTAGAGCATATTTGGATCTGCTGTAAACATGAAGGAATGGATGCTTGGTAAAGCATTTACCCCAGTTTTGAGGCCTCAGTAATTTACCCCAGTAAATGTGGCCTCCTGACACACTTTTCTAGCTACTTCAGAAAGGTGGATTGCAGATCCATTAACTCGACTGTTATAGCTTTTCACTCTGGAAAATTGACTTGTAAAGCTGATTGCCATTGACTGCCCTTGTCATTTAAAATGATCCAGCTTCATTTTTGGGTCTTGCTTTACTCTCTAATGAGGTTCAGTGAGGAAAGGAAAGCTCCCAGATTTCCAGAGCTGACAAAGATGGCAAAGCAACATCTCCACGGCCCCTTTACATTTACATGTCTCCACCACACTGGGCTTGCCCACCTCACAGCCATTCCTGCTACTCCTTGGACTGCAATCCTAGGGAATACAATTCTGTGATGAGAAAACAAATCAAGAATTTAGCCAACCATCTGTGCTAAGGCAATAGCAGGTGACTGCGCTGGCATAACTCTTTCCCATGCTGTTTCAGAAGGAAAAAAGGAAATGTTGGATGCTTTAAAGCACAATTTTCTATGGAAAACATAAGAGGTCCTGTTATCCATTCAATGCACTGAGGTTAGAAGCTTTACCGCTGCTCTATCATAATCAGATTTTGGGCCTGCCATCCTTTGCAGGAAGATGATGGATCATGGGCGTGCATAAAGGATGTACATTTTCTGTAAGACTTTGAACAAATCAAAACTCAGCAGCTTGCACTGGCACTGTCTTCTCCAAAGAACTCTACTGACAGATATTCATGAAAATCTGACCTAGCTTCCTGACATTTGTGTTAATAGAAGCATAGGGGATTAAAGCTGCATCATTATGCTGGTGAGCCTTTAAACTAATCTGGTGAGTTTAGAGATAGGTTCTGTACATATGATATTGACTGCCAGAGACGCAACAGCAGAGCCAGAGGGGAAGAGGGAGCCTGTGGAGATTCTGCCAGTAGTCAATATTTTGCAAACACTTTACATTTGGGCCCTTGCGGTGAAGTAGATGGGATTAGCATTTGCTGTTATGAACTGAGGATTCATCTCTGCTAGAAAGTCATTAGCTCATCTGTTCCTGCCCTTTGCAATCAGTTGATCAGTAATCCAGTTCTGAATTGGATATGTGCACATGAAACATCAAACCCAGGCTCCCTGCAGCTGGAGAAGAGCATTCGCAAATGCAAACCCTCCATCATGCAGCCACTCTGTACTTCCTGGTGGCTTGGTGACCTCCAGGTCCACAGGTACTGAGATGCCACCCCTGAAGAACTCCAGCCCCAGCTCCCTCCATACAGGGCAGCTCTCCTCACCACCATCACCTCACCTGCACCAAGGAGAACAGGTGAGGTTAAGGCAGTCTCACACAAAACAGAATCACAGAAGGGTTGAGGTTGGAAGGGACCTCTAGAGATCATCCAGTCCAACCCACTGCTCAAGCAGGGACACCTAGAGCACGTGGCACGGGTCGCACCCATAAAGCTGGTGTGATATCCAAAGATTTCTGGCTGTCTTCCCCCCCTATCCCATGTTTTCAAACAAGACCACAAGCATGGCAGCAGGGCAGAGTTAAGCACAAGCTTGAGAGCAGGCTGAAACACTTGGAGAGTCCTGTGACCTCTGTGTTCGCCATGCATGTTCTCATCAGTAGCTCCCCTCACCTATATTTTGCCTTTGAAATCTGTCATTAGCCTAAGCCTGTTATCCATATGCTTACTTGGGTCTGTGGAGGTGCCTCTTGCTGCTCACTACTAGAGGGAACGTAGATGACTCACGCGCGCTAGCTTTTGATGACTAAAGCCATGTGCAATGCATCTAACTCAGAATGAGATGCCCTTGCAGTGTCTAGCATACCACAGCAATGCCTGTGTGGGGGCAGATGTAGGTTAGTCTGGTGCGTTTCCTTGACTCTAGCAATGGCCTGAGAATCTATATTCCCCGCAGCATTATCCTGAATCACTAGGGGTTTTACTCAGGGGACTCCCTGAGACAAAAGCAGGAGTTATATTTAATGACCCTGATGGATTTTTTTTCTTTCGATGAATTTCTGCAACTACTTTTGAAAACGAATATTCAGGGTGCTTGAGCCTTCTCACACCCAGCCAGGGCACATCGTTCTCCTCCAGGCCTGGTGACTTTACAGAGGCTGAAGGAGCTCTCAGATGTGGGTGCTCTGTTTCCCTGAGTTCCTTCCTCAGCACAAATAATACCTGCTCTTGGACATGTGCTGGGCCATAAGTGATGCAGATGAACCTTCATTTGAAGATTCAGATTCCTAACGCTCCAGCACCTTTCAAAACAAATTTGCATGGAAAACCTAGGGATCTCCCATATTTCTCCCCTTCTCCAACACCTTCCCAGCTCACACTGAGGGGAAGTAGTCTAGTCCCCAGTTTACAGAGCTGCTTTTCAGCCCTTGCATCTGAGGGATCATTTTGCAAATCCAGTGAGACACCATTGCCAAGTGTCCCGAGTAAAGACAGGACTGAATGATACTTCTTTAGACAGAGGGAGCTCTAGATATATTTTCAGAGTGCATCAAGGTAGGAAAAGCACAAATCATTTCTTCTTCATTTCTCTATTTATCAGCCCAGCAGATATTATGGCTCACAAAAGGCCACTGCTTTTAGCTGCTGTCTCATGGTCCTGCCTTTGCCCTTTGCTGTTTTGTCTGAAGGGCTTGTTCATCCTGTCCTGGCTCCAGTTTTGGATCCTAGATCCTGTTTTTGGATCATGGCAAGACGTCTTCAGTCCAAACCCAAAACTACAATCTAAATCCTGAGAAATTGAGACAGGTTTCATTAACAACATGCTGGGATGTAACTACCTGTGAGCTGCAGGGACAAAAGAATCTGAATGACTGCATGAATTCAAGATAGAAGAGGGAAGAAATCTCAATAAAACTGAATTTGGGCACCCTACTTGCACACCACTTGCCTGTGCTAATGTCTTTACCCCACTGTATTCACTCTGTCAGTGAGTATGAGCAAACCTGCATGAGAAGCTTTCCGGACTCCTTTCACAAGACAGGCATTTTCTCGTGAGATAACTGTTATCTGAGAAATGTACCGTATTGTGAATCTAGCAGCAACAGTCAGTAATTGCCACCATCAAATTCAACCAAGCAAGTGCCCCGTTTGCTTCACCTGCCCACATTACAAGGGGACTTGTATAGTTAAAGAATTCTAGCTAGAGCCGTTATATTTTGGTGAGAGACTAAGAGGCTAGGAGACTAAGACAAGCTTTTGCACTGGAAGATGCAGATTGCCTTAAGCATAGATTTAATCACCAGGCTGCCTATAATAGGTAAAGATAATCCCTGGTCTGGCATTAATTCACTGGGTGACCTTGGACATGACACTTACAGCCGCCTTATCAGAGCTGGCAAGTGCATAGGAGAGGGGAGTTGCAAGTGCCAAACACTTTAAAAATCAAATTAAGCTCCCTGGGGTTCAGCTTTCTCACTTATATGAGAAACTATGAGGGATCATTGCTGAGAATGGATTTTAAAATACACTGAGATCTTAAAAATAAACTTTAGTGAACAAAGAATTGTCCCAAACCACCACAGCTATTAGAGGGAGCTTTCCATCATAAGTGTATTTCCCAGCACAAAAAAGCCCCAAGCCTGGCTGTAATAGCCCTTTCTTCATTTTGTCTGCCTCAGGGCTTAGATTAAGGAGGACAAGGTCTCAAGCACAAAGTGCGTTGGCATTGCTGAGATGGCAAGTGATCCTTAGGGAATTAGATCCAGGTGCCTGTTTTAAAAGGCCACTTAACTGCTCTGGATTGTCACTGTAGAGAGTTTTGTAAAATTGAGCTGGCACAAAATGTGATACTTTTCATTCAGAGTTTAGCACAGCCGCAAATTTTCTACCAGCACGACTTCCTCCAATCACATTAGAAGTTTTGTCTATCTTACACAAAAAATCATTGGTCTCCACACACTATATTGCAATCTATAAGCTGTTCTTAGGATGTATTGCACAGGGTTTCAACTTTTAGTTGTACGACTGTTGTACTACCCTCAAAGTCACTTTCCAAAACAATGCAAAATAGAAACTGGAAAGAATAGAAGGATTCTAAATCAGTGTTGGGATAATGCAGCTGACAATAAACCTAAAATGTTCAAAAAAAATGTTTAAGCCTTGTATCATCTCTGCACACAGTGGATTGGTACAGGAGAGCCAAAAAAATCTTACTTTTTGGTGTTACCTTGAGGTAAGCCTCAGGTTAGTCTATTGAAAGCCACTGTGTGCAATTTGAAACAAGCACAACAATATTAAAAAGTTGTGTCTGTAAACAGCAGCTGCTGGCATGATGGTAGATGTGCTTCACCTGAAGACATAATCAACTGCATTATCGGTAACTCAATCTTTGCTAGTGGTGGCTCCTTGTGATGCAGCCCATGGGAATCACGTACCTCTTGGTAACTTGGGACAATTTGAAGAATTTCACCCAGGATACTGTATTAGTCTGGATGCAAATGCCAGAATGCATGTCCAACCTGACACACTCTGTTTTCCCTTCTCCAGATCTTGCTTGTTACTGTGAGGAGAACCCATAGCTTGTTTTCTCTTTTGGCTGGATCACAGATTTTCTTTTCTCATCCACATTATTAAAAGTCTTCAGCTGATTGTATTGTTACTTTCACTGCTTATTTTTTTTAATTATTATTATTTTATATCAGCTCACAGTTAATTTGCAGGTGGTTGAAAAAAAGCAATGTGGATGAAAAATGGTACCATCCTTACATGGCCACACTTGTTGGTAAATCTTCAGAGGGAATATGACATTTGAGAGAGCGATGGCCCTTTGTGATACGTTACTTAAACAACAGAACTACCTGTACCATAATCAGAGCTGCTCAGATTTTTTTTTAATGATGCAAAGATGAATAACCAGTTCTATGATCAAATATCAATTTACATGTCTTGACAGACATATTTAGTCAATGATAAGTCTCTGAGCACAGAAAACAAAACATGCTGAGCAAGGAAGTGACACATCTTTGCTATGTGTCTTGTCAGCTGAAACAAGATATTTTGTTAGCTACACACTAGCCAGAATACACAAATAGCTCTGATTTTCAGATTGAAGGGAAAAAAAAAGAGACTGATTCCTAGAATAAACTGGCCTAGGTTTCCTTGGATACTTATGAGTCTTTATTGTGCAGAACTTGCAGTTGGTTTTTACATATAGCCTGATTATGAATGTGCTAAAATTGTGTAATTGCCACCTATATAAGGCCACTTTATCATTTCATTATTTTCTCTCTCTCTTGCTCTTTTTTTTTTTTTTTTTCCAAATTCCTCCATCGCTGCTTTTCTCAGCTTTTATTGTTGGCGCTTCGCATGTCCTGGGCCACTGTGGTGTCGAGATGTGGTTGTCAGCCTCCTCCTTGGACTCAGTGCAATAAACCCTCACGTTAATCCTCTCAGAGTCCTCAGGACCCATGCCATCACTTCTCTCACCACAAGGCTTAACAGGATAAACGCCTGCAGTTTGTCCCCTTCACCTCATTCGCCAAATCTCTCCATTTAACATTAACTCCCTAAAGCACATTAGTCCCCTTCATTTTCAATTGACAAATGTTCTCATTTTCCTCCTCATCCGTCAAACCCCACGTACGTGTACGTCTGGCATTGCCTTGGCAGAGTGCTCCAACCCAAACGGAGAACTGAAGCCATCTGTTGCAGCTGTTGTTTTACAGCCCCTCCGTGATGCCTGGAACACAAATGTGTCCTGCAAACAGAAGCTTTATGGAGAGCCATTCAAATTGATAAATCACCCGGACAGGCTAGGTATGTCCAGGAACAGCGATAAGGGCAACTGCCGAGTGTAGCTGAAACATTTCTTGGAAAACACTTCTGTAAACAAATCTGTCATTTAATTTTTGGGCACCAGCACTGAATATTCCAGAGAGCACTCTGCCAAGATGGAGACCAGAGGTTTACACCTCTCTTTGGTCTGTGACTTCACTAAACTTGGCATCGGCTCCACAAGCAGCCGCTCTTCTGTTTATCTTTGAGGAAAAATGTGCTCCTACAAAGGAGTGTATCAACTGGCTCCCAGTTTAGAGCACCTAGGCCTGGCACAACACAGTTACAGACCCAAAGATAAGCTCTGAGATGGGACCCACCCAAAGTTCTTCCTTCAGGTTGTCCTGCTTTGCCGGCTTCTGCGACACAAGTCCGTCATGGCCCACACTCACCCACAGGGCCGGGTGCCTTTGGACATTTGCCTCCATGGAAGCAGCTCTTTGCATTTTCTGTCCGACCCTATGTTCACAGCCACCAAAGGGGACATAAGGTCCCTTCTCTGCCAATAAAACAGGGTTACTGGGCAAGCCTGGCCCAGTAACATGGAGGAGGGGGAGGAGGGGGAGGAGGAAGGCATGCCAGATTGGACCCAGGGTCCAGAAGTACAGGTCCCACTGCCACCTTCCCAGGACACTTGTTCTAAAGTACTGAGCAGAGAAGCTGGGGCATCTTCCTTTTCAAATGTATAACCTGTTGCTGCCATCAGCAGAAGAGATTTGCATCATCTCTCAAGGTGACTACAAATAACAGAGCATTTCTGCTGCTTTCCAAAAATGGTATCATGCTAGCAGCTCAGTACTCTGCTTTTCCATGGTAGCAGGAGACTTGAAGGTCAGATGAAACAGTAATTAGCAAGGCTGATGCCTCTGCTAATGTAGGTCATAAAGCAGCCAGTTGTTTCCTTAAAGTAGAATAGCCTGTAGGTCCAAACCATTCTTCACAGGATCAAATTAATGCCAGAAAACCCAAGATAATCCCTACTGATGTTACTGTGACACTGTGCATCTATAGTACTCCCCAAAATAAATAAAATCTTTCATAGACTTGCCATCAATGGTAAATGTTGAAACTTTGCATGTGAGGATGGTTATTGGTGTCACATACAGAATACACATGATCTAAACACAGGGCCTGCCTGATGCAAAGGGTTTACTAACATGGATCCTGGATTTGGAAGAACAGATGGAAAATAGGACTGTTAATAGATTTACAGAATATGATAAATGATCTATGGCTTTACTGTTTTCCAAAACCTCTCATTTGATATAGAAAGCACTCGCAGGGCATCATTCATGCCAAAGTCGTTGTCATTCTGGAGTACTTTGTTTATCACCAATTCTCATCTCAGCACAGCCAACATCTAAAGAACTCATGCATCAGTGGTTTTCATAGGCTCATGTCTACTATGATGGTAACTTGGTGCATAAAAACTAGTGTTTAGAGCATATAAAGAATTCAGCAAAGAGGCCTGAATGTTGCTCTTCCTTCAGGGAGAGCTTTCCCTCATGATCAGCATGCATTAGAATAAGCAAAATCATAGAATCATAGAATCATTATGGTTGGAAAAGACCTTCAAGATCGAGTTTAACTGTAAGCCCATCACCACCATGCCTGCTAAGTACCTCGTCTACATGTTTCTTGAGCACTGTCAGAGACAGTGAAACCACCACTTCCCTGGTCAGCCTGTTCCAAGGCTTAACCACTCCTTCCATGTAGAACTTCCTCCTAATGTCTCACCTGAACCTCCCCTGGGACAGCTTCTTCTGTCCTATCTATATTTCTGGAGAAGAGATCGACCCTCGCCTCACTACAACCTCCTTTCAGGTAGTTGTAGAGAGTGATAAGGTCTGCCTGAGTCTCCTCCACACTAAATAACCCCAGTGCTCCCTCAGCCAGCCCTCATAAGATCTGTGCTCCAGCCCCTTCAGCAGCTTCGTAGCCCTTCTCTGGACATGCTCCAACACTTTAGTGTCTTTCTTGTAGTGACAGATCCAAAACTGAACACAATATTTGAGGTGCAGCCTCACAAACACCATGTAGGGGGGACAATCACTTCCCTGGTCACGTTGGCTACACTGTCCCTCCTCCAAGCAAGGAGGCCACTGGCGTTCTTGCCAACTGGGAACACTGCTGGCTCATGCTCAGCCGACGACCAACACTCCCAGATCCTTTTATGCCACACAGCTCTTCAACCACTCTGCCCCAAGCCTGTTCCATTGGATGGGGTTCTTGTGACCTGGCACTTGGGCAGGACCCAGCGCTTGTCCCTGTTGAACCTCATAGAGTTGAATATATACATCTTCCCTGTGCAAGGAGGAGAAGAGTTCATCTGTGTAGGAGGAATGAGCACATCTCAAGTTAAGGGGAAGAGCACAAATGGGAGAAGTGGAAGTGAGGGAAAAGAGATGTACATGAACAAATATATTCCCATATCAAGACCCTTCAATGAAATTCATGCCCTGAACCAGGTCTTGCTTAAGGACAAGTTTCCATCTGAAAGTTATGTGAGCACGCTGAAACCTTTTTACTGGTTAAGATGGAGAAGAGAGAGAGTTAGGAATTTATCTGTAGACATAAGCAGTTTTCTTTCTGTATAGCTGTCTCTAAATAAGGAGATCATACTGCTGATCTTTGAATTCCTGAATAAATTCATTCCTTACATTATCTTCAAGTTTGTCTGGTGGTTGGAATGATTTAAGGATAACTGGCACACCACAGCCATTCCATTCCCAAAGAGGAGACAAATCATTATATTGAGTGTTGGACCTCTTCTGCACTGCTGCATGCTCCTATAAAAGACACAAAACCAGTGGTGCTCAGATGTTTCTCCCCAAGCTGCAAAGACCATTTTGAAAGTTGACAATGAAGCTTCTCAGTTTGGAAGCCATGTGTTTCAGGAGCCAAGCATCTCTGGCAAGCAGCTGGAGAGCTGGGAAAGTGCCTGAACACAGAGTCTTCAGCAAGTTCACAGCGTTAGTGCTGCTGTGGCTCTCTGTTCCCAGGTCCAGCCTGCAGAGCACACATGTGCAAACACAATATACAGCTTTCTGTCGCACACAAGAGGAAACTGTACCTTTGTTAATGCACGTAGCACTCACATTGACATGGACAGCATGGACGGCCTGACCCCATTTCTCCTCTCTGGATGATCAAGACTAAAGTCTATGAGGAGAATATATACACAACATATGGGTCACTCCAGGACTAGCAGGTCAAGAGCAGTCAGTCTGTCCTGTAGCTGGCCTGGTCTCCTCCCAATATGGGAACGCTGACCTGTGAGACCCAGATGTTGATGGTCCCACTATGGTTGCTGGTTTGAGTCTTGCTATCATTTGAAAAACAAGCCCAAAACCTCAGAATAGGGAATAACCATGCAGCAGATAGTTAGAAATAGAATTTTAGAAGAAAATAGGATAGACTGCAGTGTTCAAGCACAGGGCTCAGTCAGGAAAGTGAACTGACATCTGTTTACTCTCAATGAGGCACTTTTATCTTCTTTTTCCCTGGTTTCTCATGCTTGTTCCTGCCCTGGTCATCCCATTTCCCAAATTTTGGTCCCTCCCATAAAAATCCCTTAATGAGTGCCACACATTTCTACAGTGTCCTCAAAAAAAAAACCCCAAAAAACCCAAAACCCAGTTTTACACAGTTTCCGAATTCTCTTCCTGCTGTATCCCACAGCAGTCACAGTCCTATTCCCTCCCAGTGAGTATTTCCCTTTTGTTTTCATGGTTGTCAGGGGAGAAGCTTTCTTTGGCTGTCACATCTTGGAGGATTTCAAGCCGGGAATAATCTAATCCTTCTCCTTAGATAGCCTTAGGGAGCAGCCGTTTCAGTGGGTGGTTATCAGGTTCCTCCACTGGTCACCTGCTCCTCACTGTTCTTACTGTTTACTGTCGTTACCCTTTAATCACAAACCTAACACATAGCAACCCTGCTCTTTGGGTGGTTATAAAAGCCAAGGCAAGCTAGGGCTTCATGTAGGGAGATCTGCTGTCTCAGCACACCCGGCAGCAAAGGAAGCTGTCTAAACTGCTTAGATTTTTGTCTTCAGTTCAGAGAAATAGCTGCATTCCCAGTCCTCCTTAGCTGTGTAGATTCCACAAGTGATTTTGATGGCTGTCATCTTGGAGTGTCACCTCAAAAGTTATGAAAGGAGCATGATTTTTGCGGAATGCCAATGCTGATGAAATTCAGTCCCCACAGAACAAAGTCTGTCCTCTTCCCTGAACGCTCAATGCCACATTTATCCCTGGCATCCCCTTCTCATGTACTCAGGGAAATAACTTCAGTTGCCATAATTTAATTAAACTACTAGTTTAAAAAGTCTGAGTGCAGTATTGAAACAGTGTGGAAAATATGAGTACAGCATTAATTAGGAATATTAAGCTAACTTCCAGTCAAAGACTAGAAAGACTGATGCTCAGTGTGATCCAAACTGAGGAATATTGAGGGATTATGGTACAAGGCCAATCCTGTCATGGAATTCTGAAGAATTTGGACTCTAAAGATTTATTTTAAAAAGGACATCCAAGAGCAAGCTCCAAATCATTTGCTACTAACTAGGATAATTGATTTATTTCCATTTATATCCACTGTTGGTATTTGTAAAGTCAGCACTTGACACTGCTTGAGCAAAGTGATATGTAAGAGAACGTAAGAGGTGGACTTGCTGTTGGCAAAATCATGGACATACTTAATATCTGGCCATAGCTAAGGAGGCTTTGGCCATTTTTTTTGTATATACTCAGATGACTTATTTTTTTACTGACATTATGCTTATTGGCAAATCATTCTGACTGAAGAACCCTCCTGTGGGAAATTGGAGAGTTGTATGGGAGCATCATGTGTGAATGCAGAATGATCCCTGCCTCTGAAAGAGCTGCAGGGCTTAGCAGTCTGCTACCTCCTGGGGGAAGGGCTGCCCATCATTTCCTCTGGGTTTTGTATTTTCTTCTAGCAGTGACAGGTCTGTGGCAATAGCTTGCAGCTCCTTCCTTCAGCAATATTGAGGCGACTTGCCATTTCCATCCATTCCTAGGAACACCTGCCCAGCAGAGCTAGGAGAGGGCCATCAGTGGGGAAAAAGCAGCCCCCTTTATGCTTACTTGTTCCTCATGGACAGACTTTGAATAAAAGACTATACCGCTCGGTGCTTTGACTGACAGTGGGAAGAAAAGAGGCTCTGCCTGCAGATTGGAACTTAGTGCAGCCACTTAATAGAAAGACCATAGACAGGCATTTTGTATTCCAAGTACTAAGGCATAAAAGCTCATTTTGTTTGTATGGCAGATTGTATGCTTTGATTCCAAAGCAGGGTCATAAAAATAAGACTTTTTAAGATAAGCGATAAACCCTAAAAATCTTGATTTTTCCAACTATTTTGATGATATTTTTAGCACTTTTGCTTGTTTGCTTGTTTGCTTTTCTCTTTGTTGTATCTATGCGCTTCTCAAACAAAAAGGATGTGAAAGGAGGCCAACCTGATGCTTGTAAAACACCAGCAGCCTGACTGCTATGGCTTTCACACTTGGAGCCTGCTCTCTGGAGCCTCTTCAAGATGGAAAAGCAAAGCTGGATTCACTCAGAACACAAACCAGAGCATGAAGACTTGCCTTGGACCAAGCCCAAACTAAACAACAGTACAACTTGTCTTAGCCAAAATTTAGAGGAACAAACCCTTCTCTTCCCTTAAACTTTCTGCCAAACCAATGAGACAGCCGTGAGTGCCATGAAGAGCTTGTAAACTCTACTGTTGAATATATGGGCCAACTGATAGCTCAGCGACCCAGATGGCCCTGCGTAGGTCGCTGAACACCTTCTGCTCTGAACAGCATTTTTCGAGGTGTGTTGCTCAGGAGAGAGGACAGCCAAGAGCAGCTCTGTGCTCTCCTCCTTCCCTGGTGACCTCTTCTCTCCTCGGCCCTTTGGAAGCCCAGGCTGCCAATTAGGCCATTAATAGCATTTCTCCTCCGCAGAAGCTCCTCCTGCTCCATTTCAGTTGTCTGGCGGACCCTTTAGCCAAAGCTCTGACAGGCTGTTCCCCCTAGAAATCACAACAAGAAGAAGAATGTAGCAATAAAAATAATACAGGCACTAGATATGAGTGGCTGTGGAAAGCAACAACAACAACAACAAAAATCATGATCTGCTTTCCTCAGCCTAAACTATTTTCCTTGATTTTTGTAGGGAGAAAGTCTACTTAATTTTTCGTTCTTCAGCTTGTACAGGGGAAAGTCCCAGAAACCAGAGCTGGAAAACAGGCAGTTGAGTAGTTTTAAGGTATGATCCAACCTTCATTGAAATCACTGGAAGGTTTTAGAGGGACTTCAAAGTCCTTGCTTTATGCTCAAAGTGAGAAGATAAAAGCACCTTAGCAATCTTGCTGTACCGTGCTGTGTAAGTAGTTGTCTCCCTTTTTATGTTTAAATAGCTGAGCTGCTTCTGTTCCTTTCAAAAAAGAAGCTGGCAAGCAGAGGTGAGAAACTGGCAGGACTCGGGACTCATTTTCTCAGAACCCACCAAAGAACTCGGAATAATTTCTGCAAATATTCACCAAACTGTCTATTTGGCCCAGGCTATTTGTGTTTTAAACTGTAGCATATGTTTTGTTCTCTAACTTGCAAATAATCTTATTTTCAGGGCACACAGGTAAAATGATTTGTGCTTGTGGCAAACTGACAGATGAAGCAGTGACTGATGCCACAGATGGGCAAACCATAAACCTGGCTCTTTACAGCTCTACCTGAAGCTCCCACCCGGAGTTAAAACAGCAAAGAAATTGCTTCTCAGAGTTTACTTTGCAAATGACTGAGGCAAAAGCTAAAGATTTCCCAGTCAGTAAACATGCTCTGTTTGGTATAGTTTGTATGGGGAACAGTATAGATAAAAGATTTACAAAGTCCCTCACAGAGTAACTGAAGAATGCAGCAAAAAACACACAGCCCTGTTCTCACTTAGCACCATTGTATACGGAAAATGAAAATCACATCATTGCAAGGTAAACCTCTATCAAGACAGTTCTTATTATATTAGCTTAATTTTTCAAGAAATTATGCCACAGGGAAGTTTCAAAAAATAAATTCCTGATACCTTTTGCATTTCCCCAAACCTCTTTTTTTTTTTTTTTTCTTTAACTTTTTCTAGGATGTCATAGCTTCCTGAAAAAATCAGTCTTTGCAATTTCTTCCAGCTTTCCTCCTCCTGATGGAGGGACTCAGTGGCTACAGCAGAGACACAGAAAAATGGGCCTGCATCCTTTGCCCCTGGGCACAATCAACCAGACACTTCATTTCTGACAGATGTTCTGACAAAATGTCAGCTTGTTCCTAAACACCTGCAGTGCCTATGCAATATTCATCGATCTACCTGAAATGCTTAACTCCTTTTACTCATGCCTGACCCAAATCTTTCTTGCTGTAGTTTCTTGCCATCTCTTGCCATGGAAAATAGATTATTTTGGTTTTTTCTTGCAGCAGTCTGTGTATAGTAGGGCTCACATCTACTGCCTCTGATTACCAAGTATGACCCAGATGCAGCTTTCAGAAGGAATGAATGAGTGGAAAAGTTTAGCCCGCCAAAAATCTGTGATTCCTACACAGAAGATACAGTCACACCACACATCCTGGAAGGCCTTACAAATTAAGGTTCTTTACAGATATAGTTAAGATTAGATAACACGAATACCCTACTCCACGCATATTGTACCAGACTGGTTATAGTTCTTCTAAGGGTTTTTCTTCCTGCTTGGTGAGGTAGTGATCAAAAGAGTGAAGCACAGCTGGCCAGCTGTGCTGCAGGTGCTTGGCGAGTAAGGCCATGCAGCTGCACTGCAGCCAGGCCCCATGACTCTCCAGGGGTGAACACTCTGGACTTGATAGATAAAAGCAGAGAACAGGCATGATACAATTAAGTAGGAGAAAAGAGGAGAAAGAAGAGGATTTTTCTATGTTTACAAAAATCCTCTTCTTGGTACTGGTTATTATGAAAGCTGCATACACACATATACCACAGAGCACAAGAAAATGAGAGAGTCTGAACTAAAGCTAGCCCTCAGTTACCCTATATCTTTCCCCACTTCCATTTTACAGGACCATAGGCTGTTGCAAGTTCTGCATTATAGGGCAGAGGAATCACTGTCCTCTTCTCCTGACCTTGACATTATGGTTGGCTATTGTAGACAAAGTAATGGCGATTCCTTTGTGGCAGGATTAACTATATCTGCACATTTATGGCAGAAGTGGAAAAAAATAAAAGTAAATATTCTAAGCAGAGCAAAGGTTTTGCAACTTACACTTGGGGCTCTGTGAGCTTCCTAAGATATTAGCAGTATTGTGTGGGGGTCACACATAAATAAATATTTCATGATATCAGATAACTTTGGATGCCTAAATAAACTTCAGAATAAAAAGTGTAGCAGCCTGTGCTAATAGCCCAGCGTACAATATATCTGTGGACCAATGTCAATCCTATAAGGAATGGACTGTGTGTTCCCTAGTGCCATGCTTCTGAAAGCCCTTGCCTAAGCAGTGTCCCTAGTTTAGTATGGCCACTGTGCATTCAAGGAAGGGCTGTTGGTTTGGATTGTATGGGTTGTTGTGTTTTTTTTAATTATTATTTTGCTATTTGGCTATTTGGACCATGCATGTTTTCGTAACCCATACAGACCTTTCAGGGAATCTTAAAAATATGCAGTGGATTTTGTTTGTCTGTTTGTTTTTTAATATGCAGTCATTTTTTAGGAATTATGCACCATATAACCAAAAAAACAAATATGTAAGGCTGTGGGAAAAGTGACCCTGCTGTGAGGCTGTGAGTACCTGAGCCTGCTGTGAGTTCCCAAGCCTGCTTTTTCTTTTTTTTTTTTTTTTGGATGCATAGCATCCTTTGGAATTTGGATTTGATAGCTCTGAATTTTATTATCATTAGCATCATCATCATTATCAATTCTATAAATGATAATAACAAATATAGGAGCTGCTTTAGGTTAGATACTGGCAGCACAGAGATGTTTCATAGACTCATTGCTACCCCTGCTTTCTGCTTCAAAAGACCCCTCTGAACCATTTCCTCCATCACACTCATGGCAGATGCTTTCCAGATGCTCACCAGACGCTCTTTGGAAATGCCTGGTATGTCATTTGTCAAGAGCTTCTGTTTTTTAACCATATATTAATATTTCAAGCAAGTATTGGCAAGGCTTCAGATTTTGCCAGTGGGTCCCAGCTTCTTCATAAAAAAAAATCCCAGAGATTTATGGGCAGCGCTGGCGGGTGCCGGGGTGAATGTTACCGGTGTGGAAAGTACAACTTGTATTTTTAGTGACGCATGAACTTGGATCACAGATGGGACAGGGTGCTCCCCAGGGAAGTCGTGTTCTACTCCAGGGCCTTCATGGAGCAGGGACATCTGTAACTGCTGAGGTCGGAAGGGTCTTGCTGCAAATAAATTGCCCCAGAAAGCAGTCAGTGAGGCATTAAGCCTCAGGGCAGCCGATGAGCAGTACCACGGTGGGGACATGTGTCCTTAGCCAGGGAATGGAGAGAGGTGTCGTTATGAGCTGGGCCGTGTATCAGCACTGTCCAGTGCACACAGCAGCATCCTGGCCCCTAAATGTCCTCTCTGGCTTCAGCCGAAGGGTCTTCCTGAGATGCTGGACAAAAAAGGGAATTTTTATGGTATAAGAAGGAGACAGGGGGCAGGTGAGCACATGCAGCCCCCAGGACATAAATACGCGAGTGAGTCACCCCAGGCACCACACACGGTCTATGGAGGCCAAGGCGCAGCTCGGCCTAACCTCAGCTGCGAGCACATCCGTTCTTGTTTAAAAAACGCTAGTTTAAACATCCTCACTTGTTTAAACAGTGAGCACCACTAAAACAAAATAACACACGCACACAAAAAACAGCTATTGGCCCTAGAGTTCAAAAGAATCCTCGTTTCACATCAGCATTCAGTCCTAAACCTGCCCCTGATGGTTTGTCAAGGTGGTAAAGATAAATTCAGGTGGGAAGACGGGCAGAAGAAGCTGTAAGTGACCCACAGATATCTTCTTCAAGATAATAACAATACCTTTAAATTAATAATATCTTCATAGTAATTGTAATTGTAATAAAATAATAGGCCACACGTCAGACCAGGTTTCCTTCTGTGTCCTTAAAACTTCTTGCAGTCCAGTCATGTTAGTTGGTGGGCTGTGATACAACCACCATCATTTGCTTGCTCAAATAGCTATATGACACCAAAGAAATTACGCAGACTCCTGACATGAAGCTAATATGTGCACACGCTGGGCTGGATGGCAGACAGTCTGCCAAAGGTTTTATGATGGAGCTGCTTAAAGAGTGCTCATGGATGGGTGGTTATGTGCAAATCGGAAGAGTCTGCATGGAGACAAGCAAGGATAAACACTGAATATTTACAAGGCGGCTTTCAAGCTAAAACCCTGATGGTCAGCCATGTGGAGAAACCATTTCTTTCCTCTCCATAGCAGAAAGTTCACTGAAATGGAAAGTGACTCTTACAGCTGAACACCAGAGCTGGAACTATTAACTATATTTTAATAGCTAAGAAAATGATGTCTTCGTTTTATCTGTTACCATGTAAACCATTTTACTAAATGCACTAAACCATATTTTCAAAGATTAAACTGGGTGACATGCATACTATGAAAAATTAAAGTGAATTTAAATATTATTTCCTTTCATTTTGAGGCCTTTGTGTAAAGAAGAATCTGGTTCTTTATGTTAAATATTTCAAAGCACTTAGCTTAAATTGCAGTAATATCCATGTTACCATCATTAATCTGCTCTTGATTTGAAGGAAAAGCAGTAATGAGCAATCTCCATTTTCAGGTGTTCTCCCATTCAAATCTGACTCAATTTCCTCTATCAAAAGATGTGCTTAACGTGCTAAGATAATAGATATTTTAAAAAAGAAGTCACAAAAAATAGAGGTTGGAAAGCATGTAGTTTAACCCGAGGTGCCCCGAGGAGTCCACACATATCACCCGCTTGCCTGGGCTGAACCTTTAAGGCGAATTAGTAAGGATTTAATAGCAGAGCGGCAAAAACTATGCTGGAGTGGCAGGCACAACTCCCACAGGGAAGCTTTCCCTTCCTGTCCTTGCACCACAGCATTTGTTGAAGAGGGAAGTGCCTACATCTTCTTCCCAGCCCCATGGACAAGAAGTGCCCCACGTCTGCCCAGGAGGGTGAGAAAAGAAATACTGACAGCTTGCAGGCTTCTGTGTCCCTGATGTGTCCCAGTGTCCAGGGGACACTGCAGCCCCACGGGTGTCAGCTCCAAGCCTTTTATCTCCAACTGTGGCCCCACAACCTGACAAAGATGCCTAAATACATGCTAGAGACTTGTGCACCTTCTACATGTTTACAACCAAAAGGATGAACATTAATACATTTAAGGCTTTTCCTGCATCAGAGGCAAACTCTTCATCTGTTCCAGGAAAATCAGTTTACAAGCTTTTTCAAGTTGATTCCCAGAACAATTTGAAAGTTTAGTTTCCTAGAAGTTTTGATACACAGTCTGATGATTCAGTCTGATCCATCAAGCACCGTGGCAATAGTCAGAGAGAACAACTCAGGTAGCTGAGTACTATCAAATACATGTTTGGGGGGGGTAGAAAAATTTAATCAGAGGGAACCACTAAAATTTTCAAATTTGGTCCCAGTACTTTCACCTTCCAAGTAGAAGGAGGCCATTCTCTTCAGTGTGATGAGTCTCTCAGTAGCATCTGCTTAGCCTGATTTCGAATGGCAGGGTCTTGTCTTCTTGGTCAACACAGGACTTTCTCATCTTCTCCCCCAAAGGAGGTTTGCTCTGTATTCAAAAATGTTTCCTCAGGTTTAGTAGTCCTCAGGCCTCTGCTAGAGTTTTTGGCCTTTTACTAGGGAGTCTTGGCACGCTTGACTACATTTTACTTTGCAATAAATTAGCTTAGGTGTTTTCAAGATACATTTTTACATTATCTGAACAGACAGTTGAAGCTGCACAGGATTTAATATGCTGACGAAAGAGGTCTGCATTTCTAAACAGCTGTTAACCTCAGCATGATTCAGAGCTCAGACCATTTTATAAGCACATAGTGCCATGGCAAGCATAGCTCTTACTGCTGGAGCTGCCTGAGCCGCTGCCTGCAAGCCACTGCACCGTGAATGCAGGGAATAAGTGTTACTGGCATTGCCAGGCCTGGGCAAAACTGTCCTGGTAGGGCTCACACAGGCCTCACTGACCTCACTGTCTGGCCTGCCAGACAGAGAGGGAAGGGACAGAGCAATTTTCACCCACATATTTACAAGAAGAGTGTGTTCCCCTTATGTTTGTTTACTAGTGAAATATTGGTTTGCTTGGGGAATTTCAGCTATGAGCTAGCCCATATTTGCAGAGTTTTGCTGAAGCTCTCTCTATTTTCTATGTGTCTTTCTTCATCCCAAAGGAGAAGTAGATTGAGAGAACTAGCTTACACTTTGGAGAGTTTCGGAGCTGTTTTGGGGTTGTCTTTCAGTCCTATTTGATTTGGAGATATGATACCCGTGCTAAAAGCAATATGGCTTATGTCATTTGGAGTTTCCTCTCCAAAATCCTTACTAGATTTACCAGCTTCATTTTAACATCCTGCCTTTATTTGGTGTCTCCAGGCTATAGTCATGCCAGGGGTAGGTCCAAGTGGGAATTTTGGAATCTCAACCCAAAACAATGGTACAAATCCAATACTCTGAATTCAGGGCTTGCCTTATACATTTTGATTAGTTTCTTGTGCACTGTATAGCTCAGTTTCTGCCGCTGATGGCCCCACCATTTGCCAAGGCCCAACCCTGAGTGCTGGATCCCAGCATTAGGGTTAGGCATCTACTGCTGATTGCTGAGTCTCCGCTTTTATTTCTTATTTCTGTTTGTTCATGGTTTTTCCTTGCTTGAGAAGTTCATTTGGGGTCCCCCTTTTATTGTCTACTAAGGGACAGCACAAGAAACTATAAAGTTTAACTTGCGTAAGCTGAATGTGGGTCACAACGGTCATAAATATGAGGGGGAAGGGCCTATTTCAGAAATAGGAGTGTGTCTGACAGCCTATAAATAAACAACTTTGGGGCCCAGGCTTTCAGACACATACATATGTCACACAAATGCCTGTTATAGCTCTTCAGCACTTTAAAACCAAGTGTATAACTGTAGGCACATGACTGGGAACAAAGTGTAAGGAGACCTGAGATGTATAGCAGGTCACATGCAGCATTTGTAATTTGCTATAGAGCAACTTCACTTCAAAGGGACAAATGGACTAGTATATAACGGGCTACCTGTGACCCTGAACTAACTGCTATACCTGCCTTATTTTGCTCTAGCAAGCAGTTTCTTCTTAAGGTCACACCTGTAACCTAGTCTGTCTACAGTAGCCTGTTGTACTCCCTGGCGCATCATTTGCCCTGTATTCAGCATTGAGAAATGCAGCCTTGAGTACTTTCAATGATGCTGTGCTTGAGGGATCAATCCTCTCTTTCCTCGTCTGTCAAATGGAGAAAAGAGATGGGTTAAACTATCTTAAAAAATAAATGTGCAGTGAAAGCATAACTGTGGCACGTGTTAGCTCCGTCTGCCTCACACCAAGATAAGCTGTGTAGGTACCGGGTAGCCTGAAGGTTAGATAAACTATCAACACATAATTTCTGCAGGGCATGCTCTAGCTGACACTGTGTTCCAAATCAGCCTCTTTGACCTCTGTTTAAGAAGCTAGCTGGGCTAAGCAAGCACAGGAACAGAGGTCCATGCAAGTATCACATCTTCTTCTTGCAAGAGGTACTCGTAGGGCTTGCTACTTCAAAGACTTTTTGTCCAAGTCCAGACAGCTCTACTCAGTGAAGATCTAAACTTCCCCAAAAGGAAATCTTTCAGGAGCTTTCCTGAGGTAATCCATTTGCCCTTCTCCATTCCTTTGAATATAGCCCTCTGCCTTTCCACAGGCCCATTTCCCTTCACAAGACCACAGTACATTAATGAGTGGCAAACCTACTGAGAGTTGTACAAATTAGTTCTTCTGTAATCCAGGCCATTTTCCCCATGGATAATTCCCTCGCTGTGGCAAAGACATCATCAATTTTCCTACTCCATCTCTCCCCCTGCCTAGTCCCCCAACCACTTAGCTCTGCTACTGCAGGGTGGAGGAGCCCCAGCTCAGCTGGGCTGACACTGCTCCTTGGGAACCTGTGCTGGGAGAACCAGCTGCCCAGGGAGGGCACCTGTGGGAACTGGGAGGGCTCTTTGGGAACATGTGCTTGGAACAGGCTGCCCTGTGGAGTCTCCTTCTCTGGAGGTCTCCAAACCTGGATGCCGCCCTGTGCCCCGTGCTCTGGGTGTCCCTGCTGGAGCAGGGGGTTGGACTAGATGATCTCTAGAGGTCCCTTCCAACCTCAACCACTCTGTGATTCTGTGCTCAAACTATCCAAAATATAATGCTTTGACAGTATTACTACTTAGCAGAGGTGACCAGAGAATTTGGGGCATATGATGTGTATCTGTGAGCTTCTCCCCCAAATGTTTCAAGTCTAGCATATCTCTAAAACCACACTGAGCCCACAATTTACACCTCAAATCAGTGTTAGATGGTGTGGGAAGGTGGTCAAACGACTAAAATAAGCCAGAGAGCTCAACAGAAGCTCCTGCTACTTTTGGGCTATTGTAACATTATCTCTGTTTCACATTTTTTTTTTCTCCTGTTTAGAGAGTGTTCAATCCGCCTGTGAGACTCAACTAACAAGAAGTGTTCAGTCACTTGATTAAGGAGGACAAACTACTGGGAATAATCTGTGCCGAGGAAGCAATATTGCTTTCAGCACAGTTCGGAGAGCACTTGCCCAACTAAGCAGATAAATCAGTGTAGAATCATTCAGATTTGTGTTTCAGAAAAGAATAAGGTGTAGAAATCAAACATCCATAGAGGAAATCACACATTATTAGAAAAATAAAGAAGTTTTTCCTCTAAAGCATTTCCTTCTTATTTTTAACTAACATACATGGCAGGAGATATTTTTAAATGAATGCAAATCACAACATTACTTCAGAGAGCTAGTTAACCCCAGCTTAAAGCATTGAGCAGACTGGCACATGTGATAAGTGTGCATTCATTTGTGCTTTACTTTTACACAGCATCTAACACACTTGAGCCTTGGACCCAACTGGCTTTTCAGTGCTACAGTAATTAAAAATATTTGTTAAAAATAAATATGGATATTATTTTCAAGAGGATTTCAGTTAACATGCATTACTTCAGCACATTCTCACGTACTGTGGTAAAGTTCCAGAAATAAGCTTTTTTTTTTTTGCTGGAATTCTTCAGCATTCTTACACAATTGTGACCAAACTATGAGATTTGCTAATCAACATGAATCCTTCCTTAAAAATGTGCTATCAGTCAGCTGAAGGATGGAAATGTTCCTTGTTAATCTTTCCACATCTAATGTTTTCTTACAACTGCAAATCTAGAGGGTCATCATTAAGCTGGGACATGTCTTGAGTTGCAAACCGGGGCAAACGGAGGTTAGCGCTGCCTGTGTGCCCAGGATGGCTTCATGCAAAAGTGTTCTTTTGGAGTCATGAAAGACCTTTAGCATCAGAGGGTTCCCATTTCATTCCTGAAATGGTTTAATTCAGCAAAACATACTGCTCAGGGGCCAGCCTCTTATGCTGGCTACTCATGGTCTCCGAGCAGCTGGAAATCACTTATATTTGTGGTCAGCCGTTTTGAAGACTTCCAGAGAATCAGAAGTCAAGACCTCTTGTTACTAACATTAAAAAAAAAAAAAAGAGAGAAGAAAAAAAGAAAAAGAAAAGAAACGGAAGACCAGAATGTTAAAACTCCTTCTGAAACTCCTGCAATAAAAAGCAAAAGAGCAAGAGAGCGACATGATGCCTTTGGCATAAGGCCATTCCCTTGGCATTGGAGCTGGGGCCTTGGCCCCTGAGATGCCTTCCTAACAGCACCGCTCACCTCGGGGTGGCTCTGGCAGAGCCGAGCTTTGCTGCCTTTCCCCAGCAGTTTCCCAGCAGCTTCCAGGAACGCTCTCTGCTGCTTATCAGCACCTCTTCAGAGGTGATGAATTGCTGCCGATAGTCCTCTTCAGATGAGTCAAATCGACCAGAAGGAGCTGCGTAAGGCTTGGACGTTGATGAAGGTGCTTCACGGCTGTCCACTGACAGGCTTCTGTCATTAGGTAATAATGAAGCTAATTAAAACATAAACAGTGGCTTTAAGAACCATCCCTGAGCATTAATGATTTGTTCTAAGTATCCATCCATATCCTATATCTGTAGAAAGTGAGTGAAGTACCTCTTAATTTTTCTGGTGGTGTATGTCACACGGTATTTGTTATTAATTTTAGAGAATGTCATCCTGCTTCTGGCATGCCTGAAATTTTATGTCATGTCCAATTTTTAGCAATCTGCTGACTGTCAGCCTGCACCAATGACAGCAAATAAAGCTGTCTGTAAACATCACCTGAGAGTCTGACAGGGCTTTCCAGGAAGACCCTTGGTGGGATGATATAGTGCGTGGGTTGATTCACTCCAGCCAATCTTTTCGCTATGAAACCAAATGAGTATTTTCGGCTGCTATGGTGCTTCCCCCAAAGTCACTGCCTCTTTCCCCTGCTGCAACCCCTACGATTCCCAGCTAAAACTGGTCTGAATGAACCTGATGGAAATAGTCTGGAGACATGTGAGCACACAAATTAGCACCTTGTAGCTCAGTTGCTGTTACTCTGATCCTTGTTGGTTGTCTGTAGTACCATGTGCAGCAGCAGGTCTGCCTTGGGTCACTCAGACCTGGTCATCCACCAACCCTGCTTTGCTCTGCCCCTGCTCACTGCCACCAATCTCATGTCACCCCTATCCACCCTCTCTACCCCAGGCCATGCTCTTTCCAGCAGCACAACCATGCAGACCACCCAGCACCATTTCTTTATCCCCTAGCACATGTGGGACATGTCTTAGCACTGCACTGCGTGATCTGTCTGCTTGTGTCTAGCCATGTTTATGCATCCCTGACTTTCTTTGGCTTTCTCAGGCTTTCTCTTCATATGTTTGTGGAATTCTGCTATCGCTGATCATTACTCTACTGTGTAAGAGTCACGTTCTCTCTCCCAGGCCATGCTGTTCCTCTTTACTGTCTTACCATAGAGACGCGAACATCAAAGGAAGGCAGGGTGGAGAAAGATCCTGGCCCTAGAAGCAGAAACATCTGTTGGTCTCCTGTTGTCTGAAATCCAGGCAGCAGTCTTGGAAAGCATTAGTTGGATTTGGTTTGTCTTTTTGACAAATGCCTTTTTGGAAGATTCCAGACTTTCAGAATTCCCAGAGTGCAGTACATGGAGAGGAAATAACTACTGATTCAAAATGACACCACATATTTAAGTAAGAGAAAGGAGCTGCACCTCTCAGGAGTCAACACAGGATAATACCATTTCCTTAAAACTTAGTGAAACCAAAAAGGAAGTGATAAGATCTGCCTTTGTCTGAGTATCCTCATAAAACATTATCTAGTGGTGCCTCAAAGAGAAACCAATTATTTGTTTCATCTGTTTCATTCTTTATCCTGTACTCTCATGTCTTCTTCATACTAAATACTCAATGCCCCTGAAAGTCTGAAAATTAAAACATGAAAGGATAATATAGACCCCTTACTCTTCTCAGCTCCTTTGTAGTCGTAGGATTCTTTACTTAGGCATCTAGAAGACTGCAGTTTCATTTAATTTTGTCAACATAACTCTTTAAGTAATTAAATGTTTTAAAGGTTGAACCACCTTTATTTCTAGAATCATCAAGGATACCAGGCTTTGTTGCATTCAAAGTCTGGCCTTGAATCATCTGTGAACCAGCTATGAAGAGCCTTGAGGCCTAAGTGTGAAACGAGTGGAACTATCTTCTTATCATCTTATTATGAACTTACCATTTTAAGGGGAATTAGTTTAATTAATGTCCAGAGTCAAATATTTGCAGACTGTGCCTGCTAATGTCAGAAACAGTGTCCAGTTCTCACTGACTTCTACGGGATTTCATTAAAGGGGTCTTCTCAGTCTTCAGCCACCAATGAAATGACTTCAGGTTGTAGCCTAGGCCAACATTTGGCCATTGCACATCTCCTGCCTAAGATTCACCAGCCAAAATGGCACTAGCTCAAGGCTAGAAAAGGCTGTAACTGTGAACCATTTCACGGCATTTCTACATTAGGGCTTTCAGCACGGGGCTGCATCACTATCAAGGCATAAAATTCTTCCCGGTCTCTAGTGCTCCTGAAAGCAGTACAAGCTGAAGCGGGGTTTGAAAATAAGAAGTAGCTTTTGTTTTGTTTTGTTTCCCCCCCTTATTTCGCTCAATAAACACACCAGGTTGTGATTTCACATGCTAATGACCATCCCAGCGTACAACCTCTTATCCTCCCCACCTTGCCCAGACAATCCCTCTTCCACAATCCCTTTCTGGAGTGTCTTCCTTAGTGCCAGGCGCTGCGCTTGCAGCCAGCCCGAGCAGATGGGAGCACGTAGGCCTCCAACAAGCGTGACCTTGCTAGGCTGCTTGTCCTTCACGCGCGCGTGAGGCGGCAATGCCAGACGCTACGCCCACCAGCTCGCAGAGGGTGAAGCGCTGCAGCTGAGGGTATCTGCCGTGCTGTGAGGTGTCTCCTGGTGACGCTGCCGCGATATGATCGGCGTTGCCGCCGGAGTGTTGCTGCGTAGCGTATGCTCACCCGCTCCTCACCTCCGGGAAATCGCACCTGCGGGCTAAGTGTGGGAAGCAGCTTTGGCAAAGTGCAGTGTATCATCTAGGCAGCTTTTTTTTTTTTTTTTTTTTTTTTTTTTTTTTTTTTTTTTTTTTTTTTTTTTGAGGATCTTGAAAGAGAGGCACAGAAATAGAAAGGCAAGGAATGAATGGAAAAAAAATAAAAGGAGGATAAATGGAGATTTGCAAATAGCTTGGTCAGGCTCTAAATGAGCTTCTAAATAATGACTGTAATCTGTTTTGCCTGAGCATTGATTTTCTACAAAATAGACAGGACTTGTCTCAATGCAAAGCATAACAGTATTGAGTCTGAGAGCATGGCCAGGGAAATGAAACAACCTACAGAGGTCAATTTATCAATACCCCTTAGATGCTTAATTGCCCTCCAGAGATGCATATGTTTTTCTGCAAGAGTAACTTACTGTTGGCACCTCATAGATATCAAGGGTTCCAGGTGGTTGACCACAGAGAGCTGCCTAGTGCTTTCAGAGATGCACTGATGTATCTGGGATCATATATTGCATGGGCCACCTTTATAGGGGCACCTGAATCCAGTCCCTTGACTCATTGGTGTTTAAATCAGGACTGATGAATTTTACCACAAACACCTGAAACACTTGCACTCGCTTGCTATTCAGCTGCTCAAAGCCTTAATGGGAACAAAAGGTATTCCTGCCATAACTCCATGAACTTCAGGTGCCTTCAGGTGCCTATGCTGAAATGTGGTATAGGGTTAGAGCGTGAATCTCTAGCATGAATCACAGATATGGGCTGCATTTTAGTGCTCAGGGAGTTCCCTTTCTGTTTAAACATCTCCTCAGTGAAAGGATGTTACAAAGCAGGGTAGATGTCTAAGAGAAAAGCTGCACAGAGGTAAGAATGGAGCTATGTTGCCCATGGGAGTGGAGGGGGCTTTAGTTATTTCTAAGGTTCTTTCTCCTTCTCCACACCTGTGTAAAACTTCCATGACCTATTCATGCACTTTGTGGATTTATTCCCAAATTCTGTAGCTACTCAGGAAGAATATGAGGAAAGGAAGGATATGCAATTGGAATATTGAAGTATACTGTTATGGTTTAAATAAGAAATTCTAGCTCTGTATCCAAACGAGATGCAGTTGTCACCCCACTGATCACAGTAGGATGAGGATCTGGTAATCAGAAACCTCATATGTGACTCCTAGGACAGGCAGGGTGCACGACTGATAATAGTTCTTGAGAGACACTGGCTCACTGAGCAGTGTTAGCAATAGATAGGCAAAATTCAAAGGACAGATGCTCTGAAATCAGAAACAAGTTAGCACTTAGGAAGACTTAAAAGCATCTATTGATAGCCCGTATCTCTCCTTTGTACAGGGTGGCGACGAGGTTGCCAGCTAAAGTCTCTCCTCTCCTTTTAGGGTGTAAGTCCGTGCTGTTGGCAAATTGTTTTCGTGTTTGGTAGACTAGCTGACTTGTGACACGAGAGCTGATGACAAGTGAAGAGGGTACTCTTCCATCCTTGGGACAGTGATCAAAAAATAATGCGCCAGATTCCCAAATCTGATCTGGCACTTCTGGGATGTGCTGGAGGTGAAAAGGAGATGGCCAATGTCCAGCGGTAAATGGGCAGCTGGGAATGTCTCTTCCAGTCACTCCATCTCCTGGGGATACAGAGAGAGCAAAAAATGGGAAGATACAGGTGGAGATTGGCCCCACATACAGCAAAGCTTAACCTAGACCACAGCACCAATGCAGGTGAGGTGGGCTTAACCCAAAGGCTGGGTATAGTCTGCTAAGAAAAGCAAGCTGTCCCAGTTGTGGTAAATCCTTTATTTTTGCCAGCCATATTACTCTAATGTCTGTCACTAGCTTTTCTTTGGGACTATTAATGGTGGGAGTGCTGTGTACAATGAAGGGAGAAAAACGATCTTCAGGACTTTTGGATATAAATTTCTGCAGGAATGGAAAAGGACGATAGGTGCCTGGAGCTCCTCGACTCTTTCCCCTTTGCTTTTTACCCACAAGAAAATTGTAAATGGTTTCTTTTCCTTCCCTCCCACTCGGAAATGTTTCCCTGCTCCTGAAAGGGGTTAGGATTTCCTTCCTCCTTCTTCTCTGCCCATCCAAGAGGTGAAGGAGGAAAGGCAGCCCTCTAGGGATAGATCTCTCCAGCCTCCCCTAGGGCTCAAGAGAGGAAAGAAACATCTTTCCTGGCAAGGAAAATGTTGGCAGCATTAATCCTTGCCCATGCCAAATGTTAAGAAAAAGGCAAACAATGAGGCAGATTTCAACAAAATGCCTCTGGACTGTGTTAATGGCCTACTGATATTCGAGCCTGTGATGTAAGACTGGGTTGGATATGCGTGGGAAGGGAAGAATTATCTGTTACCTTTACAGGCATTCCTTCCCTATCACTAGCCTTGAAGGTCTCAGTTAAAAAAAAAAAAAAAAGTGAAAGCTGAGATTCTTACTCAATCCTGGAGTTTGAAGTGAAAGATGAAATATCTAACTGTTGAATAAGAGGGAATCACGATCAGCATGGAGCATATTCTGGCCTTCAGGGACATTGGGATTTCTGATAAAAATATCATGTATTAATCATCTACCACAACTAAAAGTCAGGGAAGGACACACTCTTGCAGTAAATTTTTCACTTTTGTGATTTTGTGACCATAGACTGCCTCTGGCCAGCTGTTGTGAAACACAAATCATCCCTCTAAGATTAAATATCCCTATAAATACCCTGCTTCTTACGTCTTGTCCACAATTTTCCATCAAAATTAATTTTCTGCCCCACCTCCCCAAGTATTTTAACCGTTCTTAATGAAATGTCTGCTTTCTAAAATAAATGTTTACTTTATTGAGATGGCCAACACCTGGGAACTGAAACCTTGATCCTAGGACCTTACAAGAGCTGTGGTTCAGCCATCCACGAGCCCTTCTCCTCCCCCAGCTTGGCTGTTCCCCTGGGCTGCATCTTCCCTCAGCTCCAAAGCAGTGTAGCCTGCTGCAGGTCCTACTTAGCGAGCCTGGGGCACGGTGAGGATGAGGATGGCTGGATGGTGGAGGAGGGTGACAGCTCTCAGAAGCCATTTCAAAGGCTAAAACATACTTTCTGTTTTAATCAAAAAGGATAACCTAGAGATTTTATTTCTATTTTCCTTTTTTATTCTTTTCCAACACTCAAATTTCCCTTGCAAAGCAAAAGAAAAACTTCCATTTCCTGCCCTGCTGATACGGATAATTTTCTACTGTGCCATTTGGCATTAGATACAGTTATTCTTTATCTGCTGATCTGCATTGCCCTAGCTCTGATGGTGATCGGAAACCCATACAAACCAGGGTAACACTTCCTATGTAAGGCTGAGGTAACAGATTTTTAGCTGACAAATAGCATTCTTTTTACTTTTATTTGTAAAATCCCTTGGTTTCTTTCAGAACTTTGGCAAAAAATTAAAGTAAATAAGAACTAAAATAGTGATATGTTGAGAGTTTTTATTTGTAAGATATTATATCTCTGAAAATGACAGTACATGTGCAGTTTATACACAAGATATAACGGGAAGCAGACTTGTTGGTAATTAAATAACAGAACAAGATCTTGTTGTCTTGCACAAATATAAAACGAAAAAGTAGCTTGTAGCTGTGTCTAAGATCCACTGTTCTCAGATAATGCGTAAGGGGAAGCTGAAAGCTCTACTTTGTTTGGGGAATTTTTTGTTGTGTTTGAATATGGCTTTTCTGATATCTAATGAGAACAGCTCAACTCTATGAGGTTTTATTTCTCCAGCCAGCTTCTTATTTTGATGATTCCTGAAGGAAAAATAAATAAATAAATAAATAAATAGATAAAGCACTTGGGAGGAATATCCCTCTACCAACTTTTATAAAATTATTTCGGATTTTCACTGGCTTTGGGGTGAGAAATACACACGTCATGACTAGACTGCTCTCCGTTGGAAGTCTTTCATCGTTCTGCAAAGCCAGCAGCCTTAAAGCCCTCCCTGCCAGACTCTACCTTCTCAAATTAACAAGGAAATGTGTTTGGAAATGAAGTCCATACTTTTGCCCTTGTGCTCGCACTTCAAACATTCCACAGAACCAGCTCCTCATTATCCCATGATTTAGCTCTGAGAGAGCTGGGAGCCCATTTCATGGACCTGAAAGCAGAAAGTTTATACAAATCCAAGGAAAGCTATGGACTTTTATTCCCAGGTCCCTGCCCACTGCTTGGATCTATTTTTTTTTCATTCCTGATTGTCTATCCCATCCTTGTCTTTTCTCAGTCCTCCTTTGCTGAGTTATTTTCATTTTATCTCCCCAACCTAATGGGTTTTATGTCTCAGGTACTAGAAGTAAAACACGCAGGCTGATCTTGGGAGGCTCAAAGGGAGAGCAGGATGACCAGATCTTCTGTCAGCCAAGCTCTTGACTGCAGTGATTGACCTGATAAATTGTCCTGGGTTGTCTTCACCTCAGGGGCTCCAGCCAGTGCGACCCCCTCAGGAGGAGCAGCTGGTATCTCACAGGGAGTATTTGGGAGAGAGGGTTGGAGGAAAAGGGGAGGAGTGTTCAAGCAGATGGGAAAAGGAGATTGGGAGAGAGGGGGATATCCCTTTCTCTAGGATTAATGGCCTTCACTGTCAAATGTTAAGTCAAGTCCAGACAGGAATCCTTTCTCTTATGCAGACTGTATTTTAAATACAATGTTTAAAGAAAAACAGAGAAAGGGGAAAAGGTGGGGGGAGGAGAAGCAGAGAATTCGTTAGAAATCATTGCTTCTGGTCCTTCTGTCAGGAAAAGTTGTTATGTCCAGAACCAGTCACAGATCTGCCGAGCAGCAGCATGGTCAGTGCTGGTGGAGCACTCACCAGCCATCAACAGATCCCACATTTCTTACCCAAACAGCCTGTGACCTGAACAAAATTACCACTTACCCAAAATACTCTCCTAGGCCTAAACTCAATTCTGTTCTTTCAAGACATCACAGAGTGCAGAATCACACAACCTGCCTGGCTCTACAAACAGAAGGTTTTGACCCTTAGTCATTGCCATTTCAAGTAATAGTGTGAAGATCTCTGGTTTTGCTAGTTATTGCAACTAAATAAATGAGGAAGTCACATGTACTGCAACTTAAAGGTATAACTTTGATCACTGTGCAGAAGTCACAGAAGTGAATCAACATACTGCTATACGCCTTTTCTCTATGAATTCATGATTAGGATGGTTTTTATTTTCCTTCATCTGCAGAAATGATTTTAGTTAGTACATTGAAGAAAGCCCCAAATCTCCTGTAAAAATGACTTTACTGATCTATTTGGTGATAAGATTTATTTTCTCCTGCTTTTATTTTGTTTGCTTTAAGGTTATTAACCATTTTGTTTCTTACAGCTCTATTGGTTCAGCTATTCCTCTGCTTTTTTCCTTCAGAAAATTATAAGCATCTACTAATATAACAGTGAGTCATCTGCATCACCTCAGCTGTCTATTGCACTGTGTCTTATGATAGACATTAGATGAGGGATAAACAGTATGATTGAAGTCTTCTGCTTAGCTATTTCTGCTACTCATTTTTATATTTTAACTAACAAATTAGAAGGAATACATACAAAGCTCAACATATGTTCCAGAAGCAAAGATTTCAAATGCTTGATAAAGCTTTTTTTTTTAGCCATCAATTTCATTTTAAGAAGTGATAGTCGATCTCAGAATGGAGATCATAAAAATTTCGGCCATACTATGGCTGTACATTCACTATTGTGAAATGACTTAAGGATAAAACGAGTTTGATCCACCCACAACTTGTTTCCTTACCTGAGGTTACCCACCTGGGAAAGGTATATAGGGCATAAGGCTTCTGTACTACAGACCTAGCAGCCAAAACTATAGCAGCTTTGGAGAACAGTATTGCAAAACTGCTCGCAACCGTGGATGATCCAGGTATACCGTCATTTAGAAAACAGTTTTAGTTTGAAGGGGATAAAACTATTATGACATGGGGCCAAAAGTCCAGTTGCCCCAACATTTGTTTGTGGCTGAAGGCAGGTATGTAGAGATAAGAACAGGAATCCTTCCCCAGAGTATTCTCCTAGTCTCCAAATATCACTGTCATTCTGATCTTTAGATGGAAAAGTGGGGTAGAACATAGCAAAAAAAGCAGAATTGTTAGGAAGCCAGAGTTAGCTAAGTTTCTGTTGCGCTATAGGAGCAGCAGAAAGAATGATAATTGAGTAGGAAATATTGCTTTGATCTGCAGCTTTATATTCTCCTGATGATGAGCCATGAGAAACAGAAAAAAAGAAGTGTCTGTCTGAGCAGCCTGCTTGGGATTTGTCATTCGGAGCATTTCCATAGGCACAGCCCCTCGCCTTCCCCTTGCTGTGACTCACTTCAGCACCTGGTGAGTGATACCTGGGCTCTGCTGCGAGGTGGACGCTGGCCCCTGCACCTGCAGTGAGCAGAGACACAGACAGACCCTTTTCAAGTCACCGGTTACATTTCCAGCAAAGCATCTTTATTTTTATTGCTGTAACTACTATCCTGTGGCCTCTTCTTTTGAAGCTTGTTGTTGAGTCTTTCCACAGCTGTAAACATCTGGATGTCCGAAGGCTTTCTGAACTGTTTTTCTGACTCATTCTAGTGCAGTTCATACTTCTGACATGAACCATATTTCCATGGAATAGAAAGTCACTTTGCAATGATGCATTTTATGGATCATTAGGCAACGCAGCACAGGAGGATTGTTTTGAGGAACATAGGGCAAGTGGAGGGTACAGTGATGGACATTGACTCTGGCTCATCCTAAATCCTGAATGCTTGAATAATTTATGCTTACATGTAATTTCTTTGATGAAAGGACACAATAAGATCTAAGAGTGTTTCTTTTAAGCAAGCCTCAGCAACATAACAGCTCTCTCTTGGCAAGTGACTAGGCTGCTTTTTTTTTTTCTACTGCTTCTTCTTTGAATGCGTTTTGTGTATTTTTGTAGTCAATGGTTATTGCCCTGGGGAATGGACCATAATTTGTTTGTTTGAATATACTGTCTTTGTTTTGAATTTTAACAGGATATATTCCCAATAAATTATGAACAACAACAAAAATGCAGCAAGCAAATAGGGAAGCATCCCTGTGATCAGCCCAAAATGAAACGTAGCTTTCATGTCTTAGGAAAACTGTACTGAGGAAAATGGATCAGCTTGTGTTGCAAATGACAGCTAAAAACCCTGGTGATTTTTGGTCAGCTAAAAATCCTGGTGTCGGGCTGTTAGTTTTTGTGCTTCCATACTCTTTCCATGGATGCTTTCACAGAAGAGCACAGAAGCCCTAAGCTGTAGTAGGAGGGTCAAACAAGCTCAGGCAGGTAAAACGCTCGAGCTCAAATAGACCTTCAGCATGGGTTAACCTTTGGACCAAGCTGTCCAGGCAGCAGATCCATGAAAGCTAATGAGGTGTTTGTACCATTGCAAGTGTATTCCCAAACTGCAAGGAGAAAATGGGCTAGGGACAGCCTTCCAGTGAAAGAAAATTAGAAATAGTGTCCCTGGTAGCTGTTCAGGCAAAGGGTTGCTACTTTAGAGCTGTCTCAAGTAGATTTTCATACTTTTCCCTCTTATACTGAAGCCTATGCTGCAAATCCTAACACACAGGCAACATGCTGGTGTGTAGGAAAGAATAGATAAGCTAGAAATAAAAACAAATCAAAGGGAATCTCCAACAGGAAGAATGTAGAGTAAAATGATAATATAAATACCAAAAAGGAAGCAACATTCTGGTTCTTATAAAATAGGTAAGGAAAATGCTTCAAATATAATTTTTATCTTGATTATATCTCTTGTAAACTGTGGAAGTGTTTGTAGCTGACTAAAAATATTGTGGGAAAGCATCTACATTTTCACGGTGTTATCTTTTCAATCTGTTCCTATGACTTGTATGTACTGCTGTTGTGACAACAAATCTAGTCACAGCTAATCCCTTTTCCAACTGAAACTGGATTAATAGCTCATTTAAGACCCTCTGTATACCAGCTGAATGCCCTACAAATCATGGGTGCCATTTTAGTCAGGGTATTTTAGAAGTAAAGGAAATATTTTTAAAACAATACATTGCTATCAATTTTTTTACCTTTATTTTCCTTTTTTGTCCTCTTCCCAACATGAAATATAGGAGAAAAATACAGTGCAGGATACTGTACAAACTTTCTCTGTTTAGTTAATATTTCATTCCAATCCTCATGATATAATAAACCTGAAGCTCAGCGAAGTAAATGGGAAGGCTGGAATTCACAAACATAGCTGCAAATCCTGTTAGCAGTTAAACACTGCAGGTCTGAAGGGCTCCTTCATGTACATGACATCCACTACACACAGCAAAATATCCTCATTGAATTAAAAACCATTCTCAAATAAACGTTAAAAATACTTTGAGACGTTATTCCTGTTTAAGCAAGTTCACCTTTTCCAGAAAGGACTGACTTAGTTATTTGAAAGTTAATGTAGGGAAGAAGAGAGAAAAATGGCCAAAAGTGGTTCAGAACAGCCAAGAGTTGGGTTGTGACAACAGTTGAGGTTGTTACATGGCAACTGAAGAAAAACTAGAGTATGTTTAACTTCCAGCAGCCTTAAAATAAACAGGTAAGAGCTCTAGGCTTGATGGGGATGTTTATCTGTTTCACACTGCAAAGTGCTATCTGAAATATCTAAACATACTCCCAGCCTATGCTCTTCCAGGTCCCATCAGTCTCCCATATCCATGCCCAAGTGTAAATCGGTTATATAAGCAACCTTATTCTAGCTGCTAGTAACACAACCCCTAAGTGGGAGGAAATCCAGGCCATCTTTTCAATTAATTATCCATCCCAGAGATATAGTGGTGGGCTTTGCAGTGACATTTGAGGGACTTTTCTAGGTGGTTGTGACCTAGACTGCCTTAATAGGCTAGCAGTTTTCATCCTGTCCTGATGCACTGCAGTGGTTTCTTGGGTTAATAAAATACTAACATCATAGCTTTAAATCCATGCACCTCTCTGGTCTGCCATGCCACGCAGACTGTATTTTTATGAAAAACAAACAAACAAAAGAAAACCATTTCTCCAAAAAGAGTAACCTTAACCTATAGTCTTTAATGGAAAGCTTGCCTTTGTGCAGAGATGCTAAGTGATGGGAAATGCAGCATTTTTCTTCGTAAGCAGTTCCAGTGAAAGCTGAAATTGTCTGTCACTCCTTCTGATTTGGATGTGCTTGGATTCAACTTCCAGATACTAAAATTTTTTTTTTTTTGCTCCACAAAAAAGAGATACTAAAACTGTATCTCTCAATCTGTTTTTGAAGAATTCTGAAGATTGTTCTCATCTCTGATCACAGGCAGTTTTTCAGTTCATTTTGGTGGCTCTCCACGGCAATATGTGTAGTCTTTCAAGCTCCTGACAAGCAGGGCACCAGGATTATGTGCTAGGATTTGTGTTGACAACAGGGCTAAATTTAAATCACTGCTCTTCTGATTATATACCCAAGATCTAAGCTGCCAGCACTTGCCCATGGTGACTGCTCTGGTCCTTGTATGCTGGCACCTTTGAAACTCCAGTATGGAGCTGATATTTTTGAGGATCAGTTCCCCACTCTATAGGAATGGCCAGGGTCTTTTCTAGCAGTTTTTCTTTGATGTGTGATCCCCATTTGGCTGCGCCATTAAAGCACATGTTGGCTATGTCAGCACACCTGAAGGAGAACCACACCTGGAGTGCCTGGTCTAGAGGGAGACTTTGAACCCTTGTTTCATTGAGCTACCTAAACTATTCTTTTCCTCATCGTTATTCCTTCATCATCAATAAAATGTTATTAGAAATAATTTAAGTATATTTCTCAATTATTTTTAGAACTTTTTAGAATTATTTTTCATCAGTCCCGTGGAATATATTTATAGGGTAGGTCCATTAATGTCTTGACTCTATAGAGATCTCTATTAAAAAATGGCTTAAATAGATGAGTGGTAGATGACAGGAATTCTGCTTACTTTATGTACTGCAGTAATTTAAAAGCATAAATTATTATATACTTGTAGATCAAGCAGACATGTCAGAGAGAGCAAGTCAAAGTGCGTTTGGTGCATTTGCCATTTGGTGAGCGTGCTGTGCAAGAACATATGTCATTTATTCAATTTAATGTATAATTAACAGCTCCTTAACATGATTAACACTTCTCTAATTGTGATTGACAGAAGAAGTAGTTCATCAGTCTTCCATATATACATCTTCACTGATCATTAAAATGGAAAAGCAAGCACATTTGATAGTCAGCAATCCAGCATTTTGGAAAGTTCCAGAGGTTCTTCCAGCATTGTCCTGGTAAGTCTCTAAATACGTTTGACATGAGTGGCTTTAACAATATCCCTGCTTTTTTTTTAAAGCTGGTGTTCAGCTCTCATATTGAGATGTTCTCCAACAGGCGGCCTTTGGCTGGACAGTTACCAAGTGACAGTGGTGGCAGGAATACTCTGGTCCTGTAAATAAAATATATGGGATATGACAGAACTCGAAGACACTATAAAGCACGAGGGGAAAAGCAATCAAATCAACTGTAGCCAATTCTTCTTCACTGGATTTCTTTTTTAAAGATGATCTTATATGACCTTTGCTCTTATCTTATAAAAGCAAATTTTACTCTGCCTTTCTCTCCCTTTGGCCTTTATCTAAGTGTTTTCTATTTCAGAATAGAAAATACTGAGGTCTTTTTCTTCACCCCCAAAAGACTCTAGAAGAAACATCTAATTTAGACAGTCTGTTCTCTTTTGAAAAATAAGCCATGACTGCTTTTCAGAAACTACAGCAACTTAATTTTCTTCTTTGGACTGTGTCATGGACAGTATAGTTGTCACCTCATATCATTATATAAGATATGTGTAATTGATATTTTATTTATATTAAATCAATATATTATGGGAAAAGGAGTGTGCTTCATTCAGCCCCTGATGGTTTTGAGACTGTTTTACCAAAACTGATTTGACTCTTCGGGCTGTAAAGCGATCAGAAAAACTCTATCGGGTTTTCTATGAACCTGATGAAATGGCAAAGTGCTTCCATTGGGAAGAAAAAGGTAGAGATGAGGTCTCTTGGGAATCAGAAAGCTGAGGATGAATTAATCCTGGAAATATGGGGAAGCCCCGTTCTTATTTTCAGACTGAAATCTTTTCTGTGAAGAAACAGTGGTGTGGACCCTGGACATTATTCACAGGGCAGCCAGACCTCCTGGGGTGCCTGGGCTCTGTTTTGAGGTTCTGTGAGTTTAGAAAGAGACTAACCAAGAATCTGGCTTTGTATAAAGTCTTATTTCCTCTTAAGAAGTTTAAATTTAGAAGGGAACCATAGCTGGGCATGTCAATGTCCACCATGAATCCTGGGGAAGCCAAGCTCAAAGGACTCAGGCTCCTTAATCATCTCTGCTAGGCTTTGGCTCCATGTCATGCAGTGCAGTAGGGCCTGCAGAGTCCCCAGCCCTCATCTCCACTGGGGCTATATCCTCCCCATCACCATGCTCTGAACTGAAATCTTCATGCATACTCAGTCTACTGAAAGGGGTGAACACTGGTATGGGTCATCTGAGCTACCAAGATTGCACCAGGGAAAGGTAATGGGCAAGATTATCCCCTAAACTGTCCTGAAGAATCAAAACCTCAAATGAGACCTCCCCCTAGTTATTTTTTTCAGCTTGCTAACCAAAAGATTTGGCTCAGAAACTACAGTGATTGTAGCATGAAGCAGCATTTGTAACTGTGCTTAGTCTACTACTCCTGAGTGTATTGCTCTAGTGGTATAGATGTTCTTCAGACCATCCCTAGATAATATTGTCTCTTCAGACTAAAACCCTGCTTCATAGCCATGCTTCTCCTGTGACACCTAGCCCCACCTGCTTTGCTAAATGCAGAGATTATTGGTGAATGAAGTAGACCAAGGGACTAATGACGATGAAAGGAGAAGCAGATCTGCCCTCTTGTGTACAAGGCACCTACTGCATCCGTTCCTACATGAATCTGAAATAACGGTACCACCTGTAATAATAAATGAGGAAATTACAGGAATTAGTTGGAATGTTTTAATTATCCCATGAAAAAGAAAGAAGTGAAGATCAGCATCTACAATCTAAAGGTAATTTCTTCTGATAAATAAATTAATTTATAAACCCAAAGATATTAGATATGAGTATGATACGAGTAGCTTGGACAGTAGAAACCTCTCTGTATAAATGCTTAGTCTATGAAACTAAAGATTGTGGGGAAAAAAAACAAAATCCAAAAAAATGAGAGTAGTACCTAAACCTCTAAGGGGATGCATCTAATTGCTAGGGAAAGTCAGCCAGCTTCAAAATTCTGTTTAGCAATTAAAATCAATCAGTTTTTTCATGGATGAACAAAATAGTTTGCTCATCACAGCAGTAAGGCATATGTGAGGAGATCTGGGCTGAGGCAAGCATATTTTCCAAGCCTTAGTTAAACCGGAGAGGGGAAGAGAGTAGCTGACCGTAGAAGGTCGGAAAGGTCGGGCTACACTTCCCTGTCCCCTGTCCTGTGTTGCATGGACCTGGAAGGCCAGCAGCACTCATGGGACCACCAGTTTAGAACAAAACAAAGCAAAGCAATCAAGAAAAAACAGCAACAACAAAAACACTTGGCTGTCCCAGTAGTATCTTTGATTTCTTCAAACAGCGGGCCAAGTTGTGCATTTGTAACCTGTTACTCATTTTCTGCTTGAAAAGAATTCAGGAATTTCTGTTCAGGTGTGGGGAGAGCCTTGAAGTAGCACTTGCTTTGAATTAGCGTCCCATAAATTGATTTTTTTTGTTGCTTTCTAGCACTTGGGCCACAGCAAAGGGAGTGATACAATTCATCACTGCTGCTCCAGCAATGCACTATGTCTGGTAGCATCAGTTTTACTGTTCCTTACAACAAGAAAACAATTAGATTTGGTGCCTGAGGATATAGTAGTATGTAACAAAATGAATAAACTCTGTACAGTGCATAAGAATGCCGTATTCCTAGAAGCAGCAAATGCTGTTTAGATGCATTTTCCTATGATTTTCTCACTCCTGCCTCTCCAGGGTCTCTACTCTAAGTCTGTTTGTAAGTAGTCTGGTGAGATAAGTAAGGGAGTGATCTCACATGGATTAGACTACTTTTACCTGCAGCAAAATTTCACTGGCAACAAATGTGACTCAGTAGACCATATCAAGTACAATTTCATTATGAAAAACATTTTTTTTTTTCACTCACAGGGCATATATGAATAAGAAAGTGAGCAAAGTACATTTTCTGTTATTGAAATAAACATGATTATTGTTATGGTTCCCACTTCTCTGTTAATGGGTCATGAATCAATTGGCACATCCTTTTACACACTTCAAATCAGTTGCTGCAGATCTGGGACTTCAGAGATTTTTCCATTCCTTTTGTTGCTCAGTGGCATAGTCCCCCTCTAATAGGGTTTTCAGTTTGAAACAGGCATGGGGACAAACCTGTTCAAACTCATCTCGAAAGATTCATCTTTGTACTGGTCCTATTCTCTGTGCTATGTAACCAGTTAATGAATAGCTTAGCAGGCTGCAAACAGAAGATATACATTTGTATATCAGGCTATACATGCATCACTTAAATGAGAGCAGACTGTAAGATAATTTTCTTCTTCATTTCTCACATCAGTTTTTCACATATATCAATTTTTCAAAGACCATAATTTTGCATATTGCCATATTAGGCTGCTTCAAGATGCTCTTCTTTGGAGGAAACTAACATGAAAAATGGTTAATCGGGTAAATTTTAGTAATTTCTTCATTTTGGAATTATCAGGAAAAAAAACATAGACCAGAGTGGATAGAAGTAGTGACCTCATTTTGTGCACATTTTGACCACTGTGAGTGACTCTCACCCTATTGCTGGTTCAGGGCTCAGTCCAGGAGAAAACCCCTGTGCAGGAATTCAGCTGAAGCATGAGCTGACACACCATAGCTTCATTTTGTACTTGTGTTTGTGTGCTCCCAATCGCAAATTCCTCAAGGCAAGGCCTGTCCTTACTCCCACAGAGCACTGATCAAAGTAGTCCCCATATTCATCCCAGAATAAACTGCTTGTGATGCTGAAGGCTGACCTGTCAAAATTAGCCTGCCACTGAGGGGCACTCGATTCATCTAATGATTTCTTCTTGAGTTGTTTACCATCTTTACAGCATTGTAAGTGCTTAATCCATGTCCCACTCTAAAACTCTACATTTTAATTCTCCCAGAGATTAAAACTACCTACTTTTAATCTCCTGATAAAAATATCCTGTGTTCTTGCCACAATTGCCTAGTAAACTCCTCTGGCCCTTGCCCTGACCATTAGGCAAACATCACTCAGAGCTCCCAAGTATTTTCTATCTTCCTTCCACTTCTTTCTTTCATAAAGGGCTGAAACTCATGTGCAAGTCAAGACATCAGCAAGATGTCTTTGCCTGCACTGATGCTGCTCTTTGCTATTTTTACTCTTACATCTCACTCACTTTTGATTATATTACATCGTGGATGCTTTCAGCCAAACTTTCAGCTTGCATATTTAAAAAATGGGAGGAATTTGCAATAGGCTCAGCAGAGGGCAATATCCGAATGACTAATGGTAAGCAGAGGTTAATGTCCCTTAGCTTTCTCACAGGCCATTGACCCCTAAAACTGAAAATAAATCACCTGAAGTAGCCTATGTGATGGTCATTACTGCTTAATTATTGAGGTGAAATGAACAATATTAGTTCTAGGTCTTCAGTTTTCATAATTGAAAAACTATTTTTTTCCACAGACACATTCCACATCTACTCTGACATTTTCATCCCTGCTTTCATAAAAGATACAAATTTAAAGATATTACGTATTGGATATTGTATAGAACAGATATAGCCCACTTACATTGTTAATGACACATGACTGAGCAAATAACCACAGAAATCAGCCATGGCAAGTCATGAATGATAGGACAGATAGTGTCAAAACTGCAGAGCAGATACAAACTGTGACATGGTCCCACTTTTTGCACTCCATTCACAGGGACATGGGATATTGTCATATCCTTTGTGCTCCCAAAGATCAGGGGAAACTTAATTTCATTAAGCTGCCTAACTCAAGGAGAATGACCCTCCAAAATCCTCACTACTTGAGGTTCTTGCAGTTCTCTCCAAGTTTTGCTTCAAGCTCTGAGACAACGCTAAGGCACATACAGAAGCATCTACATCGAGCTACATCTGACAAAGTGACTGCATCCTGCCTACAGCCTTTGGGATTTTACGTCTAAAATGACCTCCCTAAGTAATCTGGGGACTCTTTCCCCCTTACAAGCATTGAGTGTTACCAAGTAAAATGTGACTGACAGATCTGAGTTCAGGACAGAAGGTAACTGTGTTTGCTACCCAGTCTTTGGTGCAGTAACTGGCAGATTCAGGTACTGCCCAGGAAATGGGAGTTGAGCTAATCCCATCTCAGCCAGAAGAAGTCCATGCCTAGGAAAATGGTTTAAGCACCAAGCTGTAAGTGAAAGTGAGGGGAGAGTCTGTATCCTCCCTGTGACTCCTGGTCAAAAGTAAAGAAAGGGTTTTTCAGTCCAGAAAGAGAGATCTTCATTCTGCAACAACCTGTGAGAAAGGCACTGGCCAGAGACGTAGGAGATGGTCATTGGCTTGTTCAGAGGGACACAGCCCAAGTTACTTTGGATTTGACATGATTAGGAAATTTTGTAGAGAGCCTCAAATCTGTCCGCTTCAGCTGTGCCTCAGACCCAAGGACCCCACGAAGCCTGCTTCTTCCACAGGTATTTTCCACTCAAGGAAAAATATGTGTGTGTGTGTGTGTGTGTGTGCGCGTATGTGCGTACATACTGTGCTCCAACATACTGTGCTATGTGCTCCAGCTGTGCTCACCCTGCTGTGGATATGCCGGCCACTTGCTAGCCCAGTTGTACCTCTTTCCTTCCCAGCAGGAAAGTCTACACACAGTCTTTGTGAATCCAGAGCTAATGTGTACTTGTTGTTAGCTCTCAGGAAGGGCATTTGACTTCAAAATTATAGAGACACAATGTGCCCAATCCATCCCTATCTCAGATGAAGCTCCATGCAAGAAATGACACACCAGAACTTGACTGTATGGATACCTGTGAAGTTACAACACACAATTCCCTTCTAGGTAAGTTTTGCAGGATGAATCTCTGTGGCTTGTGGAGTGGAAGAGATAACACTTGTCAGTCAGTGGTTTCTTCTACCTGAAGATCAATGAATATGTCAGGCTGTACAGTCAAGAGAAAAAAGCACCAGAAGCCAGCCCAAGCAAGACAGGTGAATATCAAAGGTTAAGTGAAGTTTGGATCCATATTTTTCATACAGTTCATCAAGGGTCACTTAGCTATTAATTTTCATAGCCCAAATCATGTTCAGTTTCCAGAAGCTTGCTCTACCCATGTATAGTGCAAAGTGTGGGGTTTAGGATGCTTACTTTCAGTGTATGAAAGTATTTGCAACCTGACTCTCCTTTATGAAATACTATTATTATTATGTTTACATTCATTTAGAATCAAAAACATAGGACAGTTCTGTGTGCGTTACACTTGACAGTTCTTGCATGCCAGCATACTGGCTTAGAAATATATGTGGGGAAACCAGACCTACTGATTAAAAGAATGGGTATCATCTTCTCAGATGCTTCTACTATGAGCAGGATTTTGAGAATGCAGCTCTGTTTCTGTTTATCCATCTGTATGCTTATGAGTAATGGGTTGACAAACAGTGTTGCTCAGACAGAGATGATGTCCTTAATAACACATTCCCAAAAGGATGCTCTTTGGGAAATTGGTCTTGTTTGCATAAGAACACTTATCAGTCAGCCTAGAGAAGCAAAGAGGATGCTGGTGTGCAAGCAACATCCTGCAGGATTTCATGTCGCACACAGGTCTGCTTCTTGATATAGTGTTTTCTGCAGAGTTCCATGAACAGAAAGGGATGTGAAGGTTCCACATTTTGATACACAGCTAAATATTGTGCAAGGTTGTAAAGAAAATGTATTTCCTAGGTACAGTATAGCTTAAGGTTCATGTTTGTTCATATGTTGAGATGCTCTACTTCCCTGCTCCCTCCCCATGGCCAAACAATATAGCTATACAGAAACCTTGTGTTCACTCTGTATTTGAGTTTCTCACCAGCTGCTCAGTAACTTCTGCACTATTATCAAAAAAAAATCAAATCTTGAATGTCATCCTCGTTTTCTTTTTGGTCTGTTGTTTTCATTCTAATTATTCTCTGGTGACAGAAACAAGCTTTCTGGTTCAAAGAGTTCAATGGCAAAGTGAAGAGGCTGTGCAGGAACCAGAGGGAAATGGACAAACTGAAAGGAGGAGGAAGAGGAATGCCCTGCATCTCGTTGGTGCATCTCCATGACAGCTGTGCTGCACATGTCCATTACAGACATCCTGAGATTATAGTGAATTATTGCTGCTGTATTACTGCACTTCTTGTCAGTTCAATGGCACAAGTGAATTTCCTGATGGGAGAAGATCAGAATATAAAGAACTTTCTATGAAGGGTTTTTCATGAACAGAGAGTAGCAAAAAGGATGGCACAGGAATAGGAGTGGGAAACAGAGATCAAAAGGACAGGAATAGGGGTGGGGAGCAGATTGAAGGGATGTCACACTCTGTATCAGGGTAAGGAGGTAGGAGAGGAAGATCAGAGAGATTTTTGATGAGGCAGAGCCACATGGGTCCTTGACCTTGAAAGGCAAAGGTGTGAATTTTTTAAAGCTGTGTGATACAGGGTGCACTGGGTGGGACCATGAACAGGCACACAGACAGTGTGCTTGACGTGATGGAGATCTTTTCATTCTTAACAACATGGGAAATTCCGTGGACTGCAGGATTCTTAGGATTCGTTTCTCACAGCTTCACTTACATTTGCAATAAATCACAATCTTTGCCACTAAAGTTTCTGGCAGCTCATCTCTGTGCTGCTCCAAAGGCAGAAGTACAATAATGGAGCTGGAGGTGGAGAGGTAGCACAACACCTTGGCTCCCATTTGGAGGTGGCCGCTACCCAGTCAGCTGAACGGCTATGTCTAATGTCACGGGTGCCATGGCACGGCATGGCATGGAGATGTGGGAGGACTGTCATCCTCCGTGTCCTGGGACCTCTCATTTCAGACATCACTCCTAATCTTGTGTTCTCTCTTGCATTAAAGGAAAAGAAAGAACAAACGAAACAGAAAACTTTCAGGCTTCCACTTTCTCCTTTGAATTAATAAGCTCTGGCAGATTTGTGGCTTCCTCTGACCCTGAAGTCTTACTTTCTGCTAGCACATCAGGCACTGATTTTCGTCTTCGTTCCCTTGCAGCAGGCATTCCGGTGATCTTTCTCAAAACTGACAGGGACAGGGCTTATTTCCAGTAAAAGGGCATCGTATTTAGCCGTGTGGGGTAAGTGAGGTTAGTAAAATAGGTACATTGGAATAATGAGAGCTCAGAGGGCAGCAGTCTTTCGATATATTTATGTAGTTAAATGTAACAAATTCAGACATTGTCATTTATTTCTTCATTGTCCACAAGAAAACCCTCTGAGTTTACTTTTTTTTTTTTTCCTTTGGAATGCTTTCCTATTTCCCTTAACCTCCGTGTTGCGGTGATGCTCGACAGTCTACATGAAGATACCCTTCCCACCCCGGGGAAGATCCAAGATAAGCAGAGACATGACATCCAAATGGCAAGGGGGAGAGAACGATCTAATCGAGCTCGGTGCCTTGTGGCAGGAAAAGCACGCGGAGCGAAGGCAGGCAGGCTCCTGGCTCCTGAAAGATGCACGCCACTCTCCCCGATCTTTCGTTCATCCTCGTCTTCTCATCCTCATCTCCCTTAGGTCCTCTTCGTGCGTCTCAAGCTGAGATGGCGTTAGGCTTGAGGGAGGCATGGCCCATGTTGCCCGTGCACATATTGGCTGTTTTGTTTGTTTTCCAGTTGACTTTTCTGGCTGTCTCTGTCTCTCTTCATGGCCTTCAGACCCAGACAGTAACTAGGCTACTCCTTTCTAAATTGGCTACTTTCCTTTCCCACTGTCTGGTGAATACCTAACAGCTGCTGATAGTCTTTGGCTTTCTGGCATTTTCATATGCTTTCCATATTGCATGCAAGGGTGGAGGAAAGGCTTTTTTCCTCCCTTCCTCTCACCACCCTCAAGCTCCTTTCCAGGTGCAGGATATGCACTACTCAGCACTGCCAAAACTTTTCCTATGCTCCAGCTTCACCACATGGTTCTTCTTTAGGTGGGGTGAGTGAAATGAAGGAAGAGCTAAAAATAATTCCCTATTTTGAAATAATTTACTTTGAAACTTTGGATTCCAGCTGGGTATCTGTTTTTAAAATTTAATTCTTTAATACATTAGATACTTGAAATTCAAGAAAAAAAAAAAGGCGAATGCCTTTGTTCCAGGGCAAATTAAATACTACTTTTCCTTTTCTTTCATTTTTAACAATTGTTTGGTCAGGGTGGAAAATTATCTGGAGGCATATGAATAACCTCAGGGCCTTTAGTCTTCTTTCCCTGCTTTAAATGAGTCATAAATGCAGAAATAAGACAGAAGCCTTCAGGTGGCACAGGGCAATTGTGGCAGTGATGTAAGAGCGCAACTGGTGTCACAGTTAAGCCCTTCCACTGCCAGCACGAGGACCATGGTGGAAATGGGGGAGTTTTCCCTGAGCTGAGCTGACCCAAGAGCAGCCGAGAGCAGAGTCTGGCCGCTGAGCTCCCCAGCTAGCACCTCCAGACCTTGGGTTTGTCTCAGCCTTTGGAAATGCCCTGTTGCGAGGGAGCTTTGGCTTGTAGATGCTCGGAGTTGCAACAACACCCATGGTATGCACCTCGGTCCCTAAAGAGGGATCACAGAGGCTCCCCCTGGCATCATGACACGCTCTGGTCCACACACGTGTTGTACAGAACCTCCATGAGTGCCTCGGGCTACAAGGTGGTAAAGGCCTTGATACAAAACTCCAGCAGAATAACGACACGGTAGGAGAGCTCAGAGACCTGACCTGAGTGCAGGAAGCTTCCTCTACCCACCAATATCCTATCCTTAAGAGGGGTAGCCAGTGGAAAGACACACACGTGGCAAGGCCTATCTTCTCTTCGGATTCCTTTTTCCATGCTCCTTTCTCCCAGGGAAGAGCTGTCAGACCATAGCTATCCATTTCACACCTCTCTGAAATAGTCAGAACAAGAGACCTGGAGGACGAGCTGCATTCCTGGCTTGCACCCAGGCCGCCTGAGTGCGCTTGGACAAGTCATCGAATTCCCCAGCACTCCTCCCTACCACTCCCCATTTAACAGAGCTCATTTTTTTCTCTCTCCTGCACTTTTCCTTCTCTGCAACAACTGTAGGCTCTTTAGTCAGGATCCATCCTACTTAATACGTACAGCTGAAGTGCCAGGTAAATGAGTTGCTCCTGTCAATGTCTCTGTTTATAGACCCTGCAAGGACAGAGATGGGTGCTTCCAAAGGGCAACTCAGATACAAGGTACTGGTGTAGCATGAATCTGACCTGCAAGTGCCTTTTTCTGAGTGCTGGTGTAAGGAGTTAAGTCATAGCTGGAGCCTGGGTGATACAACAAGTAAAAAAAGGACGGTAGCAAAGTTGGGCAATCGTCAATTAAATGTGTGAAATGTGGTGGAGACTTCCTATCCATCTGTTGAGAGGACTTGGGCTGTTATTTATAGTGAAGTTCTTCCCAAGCCCATTTTAATTGCTTAGTCTCAATTGCTTATAGTCCCTGAATTCACAGAGAGAACTATAGCTACCACAGTGCAGACTTTCTTCTGATACCACATTACACTAAAAGTAACAACGTTACCTTTGCTTAGGATGCAAGTAATGAAGGTTTTTGTAATAACTTTCAAATTTCCTGTTCGAAAACACCTGACTTTGTTAATGTAACCTGACGTGAGTTTGGAAAGGCTATCTTCGCTGACCAAGATCAAAAAACAACACTCACATTTCAGCAGGGCGCAGGTTTCAGTGACATCAGTGCATTTAAAACTAAGGACAAACTAGTGAGATCCACAAATATGTGAGGACACTGGTGAGCTGTCATGCTTTATCATCTGCTATGATGCTCATGGAGGTGACCTGACTTCTTTTCACAACTGTAAAGAGGACACGTGCTCTTGCAGCTCATCCCCTTCCTTCCACTCCATGAGTCCCTTTCCTCTCACAACACTTGATAGGGGAAGGTCTCTGCTGCGCTGTTGAGGGAATACAAAGCTAAACCATGTTTTCCTAGGTAGCTGTTGATCCTAGTCCAAAGCCCACCCTGTTATTTTTCACACCAGTAGAGGACTAGAAGGGAGACAGAGCCTTGCTTGGCCTCCTTCTCTGTCAGGATTGAAAATGTGTGAGGTAAAATCTTCCTTCCCTCTTTGCACCCTCATACCAGCATGACACATCATATATACTCCGCCTGACAACAGGCATACGAGGATGCACTCGTATGGCCTGGGCAGGAGAAGGGCAGCAGCAATTATGGTTGTTCCATAGGAGTAAAACAGTTTGGTTATTGTTACCTGACAGCTGTCTGACAGCAAGACTAGATTGCAGGAATTCTTATCCCATATCCAGCACTGACTTTGCTATTTAAATCTGTGCGAGTCGTTCGGTTTCCTTTTCCATGGCTCCTTCCTCAGCAATATGCAGTTAGTATCTAGGTATATTTAATTAACACAGAGTTTGTATGTATACACTTCATTGCAATGATGTGGGTTAGCTAACCAAAACAAGGCCAGAATCTCTCTTGACAGCAGATTTTAATGTCTGCAAACTGGACTCCAGTTTACCAGCTGCAAAGGGTTTGTGCAAAGTGAGAATTAAACTGAACTTTAGAAACAAATCCTTGAACATTACAGGAGTGCCTAATTTTGAGTATGTTATTTGAGATCAGCAGTACTTAAAAATAATGCTTCATGGTAGAATGCATGGCAAGGACGCTCTACAAGTGAGCAAAGACATCTACTTACGTCCTCAAATAATCTGTGAGTGAATCCCCCAAGTGATCTACTGATCCTACCGTTTGCATTACTGCAACTTAATGTCATCTAAAGATATTCTTAAAGCAAATTCAGTTCTTGGTAAAAATACACTCATAACTAAACTCAAGACTGATTCTTAATAGGAAGCCATAAACGTTGCCTGCATTTTTAATAGCCATTTTATGAAAGGTGCCCATGTAACGTGGTGGGCTTGTAGAGCCCGTCTTGTGCCGCCAGGGGTCACAAGCAAAACATTACAGCTCAACCACTGCAGAGAGACAAGTGGAAAAATCAGCACAAATATTGCCTCATTCACAGCGACTAAAATGAAGACTGGAATATACGGGATCCTCAGCAACTGAGGGGGAAGGACCAAGGTTCCTGATGCAACTGCCGGATTTTGAGAGTGGGAGCTGCAGGACAGGCAGCAAGGAGAGTCGTTCTTGGTCCTCTGTGGAGTATTACACTGCTTTGTTGACATCTGTTGCCCTTCCGTGTTTGCTTATTCAAGAACACAGCTGTAGGAAACTTTCTGTGTTTTTCAGTCACGTATGCTGAATCTTGAAGTCCTCTAGAAACCTGTGTGAGTATTAAAAAAAAAAAACACAAAAAACTACTTACAGACTTGTAGATTTCCTGAAAATGGTTTTACTGTTTGCAAATGAATTTATGGAATATTGAAAGTGCCTGAGCATAATCAGAAACCGAGAGGGGGAACTCTCCTAACCATACAGCCTGAATCAGCCGAGGGACGGGAAACAAGACCACATGATTTCATTGACCAGCCATACAACAAAAATCTAGAAGGAAGTGCTTAGCATGAGAACCAGCTTAGATATATCCATACTGTAAAGCTTTCAATAGTTATTAGAGACAAGACTGTAAAGTCTGTGCAGATAATTTGCAAAAGAAAATGTATTCTTTTGTCAGACAAGTTATTCACAATGAATAAATCAATCCTTTCTGCTTGTGTCTTTATGAACATTTGTCTATAAATTATATTGAAAAGGAAAGGACTGAAGATGGTAAAGTGAATTTATCATTTTTTTTTAATTCAAAAAATACCAAGCCAAGCAACTCCGCTGTAGGAAAAATACCAAAATTCTTCTCTAAAGCACCATCTTGTCCTGGCCAGAGTTCTGTGCACTGTCACTTACTGGTGGCCAGGATTAGTCATCTTCCTGTGGGGAATAGATATGAGGAGACATAAATGGCATTAGACACAGAGGCAATGACACTAATGAGACAGAATTTCCCAATTCCTTCTGCAGTTTTACAACTCTATAATATACAGTTTTGACGTGTAAAGACTGAACATGTAGTCATATATATTCCTGTTTTGGAAAAAGCAGGTGTTCTGAGAAAGCCCCAAAGTTATTCTTTCCTGAGAGATATAGCTCTCAATGAAAATCAGGTTTATTTTTCAAAAATAGCAAAACACATTTTTGAGCAGTGGCTAAAAATATGCTTCATCTTGCAGTGAGTTATTACTTACCACTCTGAAAGGGAAGTTTATTACAGAAATCCTGACAGCTCATTAACTACCTTACTAGAGAATGGTTGTGCTGTAGTAAAATTCCCATCACTCCATCTGTACAGCAAAAGAAAAGATAAAACAAACCAAATGTTTACATAGTGCATTGAACCAACAGTTGCAGAAATGGAGATCCTCAAGTTCCAGGTTACTGTCATGGTTATATCAAGCCCTGGGAAATGAATGACTTCTGAATAGAAAGGCCACCAGTATCCTCCTTATCTGTCGCGTTGTTGTGGGAAGGTGCCAAGGAGCCATCTTCTTCGGTGCTTCCTGCCTCCACCAACTAGGATTTCTTCTTACCTCACCATAATAGGGGGCTTCTAGGATGGAGAACCGTTTATAAGGTGTTTTTGCTATTCCTAGAAGCTCCCCACAGAGAAGTGGGCGTCCATCGTCTGTCACAGAAGTAGCATTAACCTGTCCAAAACCAGAGATTTGCTTAACCTAATTTTTTAAATCTCCCATGAAGGAAGTACGGCAGCATGAGTAAGTCTGAAGATTTAGCTACATTTTCACTGATGCAAATCAGGACAATTAGCTTTTGTTCTGTTCTTAGCAGATGGAGAGAAAATTTGGTCTCCCTTGTTTTTATTATAATCTTTAGGAAGCCAAACCCTAAGAAGCCAAGCACATACAAGACAGCTCCTGACTTACCCTCACCCCTACCTAAGCAAAGCAAAATCTCTAAATCTGTTCTTAAGTAATGCTTTCAAATTCTCCTATCATCTCTGGTCTCTCCACATGTTGCCATATCTTCCTTTACCGTGTGGTTGTCAGACCTGGATAGAATAACGTTCTAGACAAGGTCTCGTTATGCATCAGAGCATGTTAAATATTTTTGGTGTCTTGCTCGTCACAGTTCTGTCAGTAAGGACAGGGTGGGAGTCATTTTGTTTCTTTGTTTGTGGCACCAAACACAACAGCACCACCGTACACATTCTGAGTTTGTAAAATGCAACTACCAAATCCTTTTGCACTGTGCAAGTGACACTGGTGACTAACTGTTAGTTCATTGTGTGTTTGTGCATTATAATATTATGACTAAAGTTTTTACTGATTTTTATCTTCCAGACCTTGGATCCCTTCTCTAGCCTCTCAAGATCAATCTAAATTTTCTCCCCGTCCTCCCAAGTGCTTGCATGACTTTCAAGTTTGGTGTCAGCTGTGAATGGTAAAAAAAAAAAAAAAAAAAAAAAAAAAAAAAAAAAAAAAAAAAAAAAAAAAAAAAAAANAGAATTGTTGAGGTTGGAAAGGACCTCTAGAGATCATCTAGTCCAACCCCCTGCTCCAGCAGGGACACCCAGAGCACGGGGCACAGGGCGGCATCCAGGTGGGTTTTGAAGACCTCCAGAGAAGGAGACTCCACAGCCTCCCTGGGCAGCCTGTGCCAGGGCTCTGTTACTCCCACTGACAAGAAGTTCTTCTGCATATGGAGACAAAATTTCCCCTTTCTGTTAATTTATCTCCATTACCCTTTGTGTTCCATTGCTTAACATAAGCAAACTTCAGGCAGATTCCTCCCAGACATTACTTGAAATGCATCCCAGTTTGACAGAAGTGTTTTTCTCTCTCAGCCTGTTTTTCTCTCAGTGTGTGGGATAGGTACCTTGCAATGATTTTATGTAGAGAATAGGTAGGAATCAGTGGCAGGCATTCACATTTGTTTTTTAGATGTCTACTTGTGCAATAAGTGCCCAAGTTGACATTGTGGTCAATGGTGTCCAGAGAACTGTTCAGCTCATCTTCACGCAGACTCTGCTTGGTCAGATGGATTTATCCCCAGGCTCCCTTGATAGTACCAACTTATGGCTCTGTAAAGTCATCTATAAATTAATGTACAGTGATGCCCTTATAGGAGCAGTATGGGGCTGGCATATCTCACACTGGGCCTATGGTAGGACCATCTTCCTTTCAAGTGGTAGCTGAAGGCCAGCCAGGATGTCCTAAGACACCTCAACGTCTACTGGGTGTCTTTATGGGGATAAATGTGCTAAGGTCCAGATATCTTCACTACACAGGAAGTTAGTCATTTGGGTTGTATGTAGACACCTACATGGTAAACAACAGAAAAGGATATACCCGTATCTGAAGATGAATCTTGTCCTACCTGTCTCCAGTTTTGCTTAGGGGAACGCCATGCAGAGCAGTGAAAAGCCATATGAAGGTCAAAGCAGACCACATCTGTTTTTACCCCCAAGGCCTATTTAGTCAAAGACCGGAATTAGGTTGGTTTGTCAAGACTCATCTTCTTGATAATTCCATAATAGCTAGCTATTTTTTTGATTACTATAGCGACACATATATGTATATGCTTAATAATTTGATCTATGAACTAAAGATTCTCTGAACTCTAGTTTGTTGGTGTCTCCCTCTTCTCCCTTTTTAAATATATATACCATATTTGCCTTTCTGAACTTCACTATGAGATCTCCTATAAACTCTTGAAGATAATTGCTAGAGTTTCCAACATTGTTTCAATGTGTTTTTTGAGTATTCCAGTGCATGCTTCTTTGGGTGTTACTGATTTGAATTAATTTATTTTATTTAAATGTTTGTTAACCTCTTCTTTTGCAAGCTAATTCTGTTTGTCTATTCCCTTATTGAAATTAATTATGTTAAATATCTAGTCCTAATTAACCTTTTTTTTTTTTTTGTGATGACTGAAGCTATTGAATACTTTGGCCATTGTGCCTAAGCTTCTCCCTAGCTAATTGCCAGACCTGTGCTTTGCTTTGCCTTACTCATACTTTCCATTGTCCTCCGTGTCCCCTGCTATTAGTAATACATTTTACATTTTGGCCATTCCAGAATTAATATTTCATCCCATGAATGTGAGAATGAGTGGGGAAGTGCTATTATTCCAGAGCTGGCATCAGTTAACAATAATAATATCTAATAATAGTCTGAAAACCAAAAATGTTGAATGACATCCTTAGTGTACCAGTGCTATATTGTTTTCTTATTAATTCATCAGATGTACATAAAAAGACTTCTTTTTGCAGGATGTTATGCAATTGTCTTTATGTGTCAATAGACTAAATGAGACAAAATTGAAGGATATAGACTATAGCTCCAGTTTAACCACATTAAAGTTTGCATCTTTGCTTCCATCCTTTCCCTTGCTGACAATCCAAATAGCGATCTAGACATTAACATAGCTGTTAAACAAGACCATATTGGAAAAATGTCTGGTTTTGGTGGTAAATTCTGGTCCACTCCAAAACTCCAAATGTTTATTTGAATTAATGAGAATTTCTGGACTCATTGGGAATGTCTAGCAGAAAAAGCCAAGATATTTGGCTAAAGACAACTAGCCCATCATTCAACATGGTTGTGATTAAAGCTTAAAATGGTCTTGGATGCAATCTTTTGAACTCCAAATTATGGCTCACATGATAGATTGATGCAGAAAAGGTTTACACTTCATTATGTTCTAAGGTGATGGATAAGCTGGTAACTCCATTTGATCAGTGAAGTGTAGGAACAGGTCAGATGAAGAAGCAGACTGAACAGGTTGAGAAACGAGAATATAAAGTTAATTGTGGACAAGATTAATTTCCTTTATAGGATTAGGTGGGAGAAGTATTTGAAATTTTTTGGAAGGTGTTTTTAATTTCAGAAGACAATGATAGTATTTAGCACTGCACGCGACTTTAGGCATATAAATTTAATCTATAGATTTCAAAGCACTTCACAGACATGGAAGCTGTTAATCTTCTTGCTCTGCTTTGGAAGGGGAACCACTGACAAGTCTAGCAAACCGGTGCCCCAACTTTTCCCACAAGTGCATGCCAGGCCCAGTACAGTGTCCTACTCCATCCACAGACCTCAGACATGCAGCACCGACTTGTAATACCTGTGGAGAAAACTGTAGAGAAGATATGTTTTTCCTAGAGAATTATTTTGCATCCCTGGAGAATGGAGAGTCATGCCAACTTGTCTCTGTGGAATATTATTTAATTGACAACTTACACTGACAGTGGAACTCTGTGTAATATTCCAAAAGTAGATATGAAGTGTGGCTGCAGCCAAATGGATGGACCCAGGAGAACCTTTGGATATATCTTGGGGCTGTGTCAGGATGTGATATCCTAGTAAGCAGCTTCTCTTTCTAAGTAGCTTCTTCTGGGGTGTAGAGGCCTGATGGAAGCTGTGATGGATTCCAGCCTCATCCTCCCCTCTCAGGGGTTGATGGAGTGAGGGCCTTGGAGTGTGGATTGGATTACACACACACGCCCTGCAGTTAGTTGCCTTTGTGCATCTGCTGTGCGAAATGCAAATGCATTTGCACAAAAGCACAGTGGAAAAAAAAAGAAAAAGTCTGATTTCTCATCAGATATATGCAAATTGGATAATGTCTGTGTTGTTTTGGCTCAGCCTTTTAAAGGTTACAGCGAGTCCTCACATTTCACAGATATTTGTCATGTCCTGTTGCGTAAGGGCACATGAGATACCTGGTCATCTTGAACATCCATGCCTCTGTAACCTGTAGTCCTCTAAATTTCTTAGGAAGAGCTCTAGCCCTCTGAAATCAAAAGCAAAACATCCTGTATGCTGCAGACTGATATTTCTTTCTTGTCTCTTTGCCATCATTAAGCAGAAACTACTTGATTTTAGATACTGAATGTCTCAACATACTGAAGAGGCTGCCAAACGCTGTAGGAAAAAAAAAAATCCCAACAATTTCCAATCATTTTAGTTCTTTGGGAAATCTGAAGTTGCACATAGATCTTTCAGTTTTCTCAGTACATTTTCTGTCAGTTTGCCTTCTTTGAGATTGTCCAATTATATACATGTTACACTCATATGCTAAAACAGACATTTCACAAAATAAATGGTTTCACAATGTGGTTGCAAAATATTAAATATATCTCTTGCAGTATTTACAAATACTGACTTTCAACAGGGGCATTCATAGAGCAGATGGGCATCTTTTAACTTCCAACTCTGGGTACTTGATGGGAGAAGAGAATTTGTAAAGGGAATGTAGCTCTGTGCAGATGTTAAGTGGGCTGATGACTTTTTTGAATAACATAGGGAGATGTAGTTCTAATCATGACTATGAATGAGCACGTCTCCTGGCATCAAGTGACAATGCAAAAGTCACAGGCAATATCCATCACATCAGAAGTAACTGGAGCTCCTGTGAGACACAGATCCTGCCTGTTACACAGTCAAAATGGCAATGAAGAAAATAGGATTTTTTTCTGAATTACATGTGGTGCCATCACAAGTTTTTGAAACCTGAAAATCTAAGGCTTGAGTCTGTACTTATTTTCTGCAGTTGTTTTTCACTCGTGATCTGAATGGGAGAAGAAATAAGTGCATAAATAATGGTATTTTCTCATATAAAACTGACTTGCCATCTGTAAACTTTGGGCTCTCTGCATTTAAACTGTAAAAAAATATTCAGAGTATTGCTGTATGTAAGAAGACCAAGTTTTGAAAACTCATTGAAAGAAGGATTATAACAGCAGCATTACCAAGTTATTCTGTGGTATTTTTCACCCAGACAGTATTAGTATTATTATTATAATTACCATTATCATTAGCCAACATGGAATGTGTGTGTCTGCACAGTGCAGATGAACCCAATCAATGTATGTGTACAGAACAGAAATGCCCATAAATATTCATCTGAAATATTATTTCAATAGAACAGCTCATATCAACAAAATGGAAGTGATTTTTATAGGGGTGAAGGGAAATTATTTTCTACCAGCTTGTTCACTCAGTATGTATTTCTCCTAAGAAAAGGACAATGACCATGAAACTATCATTAATCTTCACAAATGATTGATTATTTAATTGTAGTAGCTTTTCATGTAGCTAAATAATTGCCAGTTGATACAGAATTGTGCTCAAGATTTACAGAGTAAACACCCATCACATTTTAGACATCACACAATAGCCCAAGTTATAATTATCAGTTCATCATTAATATTGTTAAGCATATCACGTAGATGCTGGGAATAAATCCCCAAATACCAAAACCTCAAGCAGCATTCTAATTGAAGTAAAACAACCTTCTTATGCAGGTTATTCAGGAACTTAAAATTAATGTATTTAGCAGCATTGTTTTCCTGCATTTGAACTGTAAGTATGGCTTATTGTTTTGGACTAAACTGCTATGATGTTATGAAGAAATGCTGTCAAGATAATCAAATATAGTAAGCAACAGAGAACTAAACTACAGCAGTGCTATTACTAGACTATGTTATTAATTTTGGATTAGATGTGAGTGATGGATTTAACATTTACACTAGAGATCAGTGTGGAAGAATTCCTTGCAATTCTTCTTTATCAAAAAATGGCCTTTATGACCTCTCTGAAGAGCAATATGTGAACAATTTATAGCTAAATTATATGATGCTGCTAAAGCTATTGGCAAATAACAAAGTCTGTTGGCAATGATAAGTTGCAGCATCCAGCAGAGAAATCTTCCATGTCCAGGTTTTACCACCATTAAAAAAAATGGTGCAAAAAAAATTATACAAATAGAAAATCTATTTGAGAGGAGAGCAAGTGGTTGAGTTGTTCAGCCAAAATCTTGCCCAGAATGCAGTTGGCAACCATCTGCCTTTGTACAATTTGTCTGTGGCTCTGGCTGTGCCTGACCTACATGTGACACTTATGAGCAGATGTGTATCAGGATACAACAGATGAGAGAACCTAGGTTGCTGCCAAAAGGACTCCACACATATTGGGAAGGATGAACACCAATAAATCAGGATCAGATGGGATTCATTGTGTGGCTTTTTCAGGGTTGAGAAATAGCTGAATTGTTTTATCTATTAAATGAATCAATAAAAGATGTAAAAGTAATATATCTTCCTGGTGTATTTGTCTTAAATGGGAGCATAACGCTTGTGTCCACAGAGGACTTTTTATTTCCAGTGCATCACAGACTGAAACCTAAGTTTGATGCTTGGAAATTAAGAGCCACCAAACGGCATTAATTCCATCCTATTACCTCCCACTTACCTCCCATTTATACTTAATTTAGCTTGTATGAATGAGTGACTGAGGCATAATATCAGAGTTCAGAGGCACAGAGCATATATTTAAGTTGCTCCAAGAGGTGGACAACAAAGAGAGAGGGGAATACTTGAAAGGATTAAACAAGATTAGATGAAAGCATGCACATTGGAAGGGAGGCTCTTCTGTACATGAAATATAAGTGACAGCTGAGGTTTCGATGCTCTGCGCCGCCAACATGTGCTACATAGAAATGAAGATAACTGCATTTTGGTTTGGTATCCCATATTTATGTGACACAAGCCAGTCTGCAATTCTGCATTCAAGTTGTGGAAGATGATATTTTGTGGGAAGCACTTGTTACTTGGAAGAGCTGTTTTATTAGGATGGCTGAGGAAGGTCCATAGAGAGGAATTTTTGAGGGATCATAGAATCATTAAGGTTGGAAGGAACCTCCAGAGGTCATCTAGTCCAACCCCCCTGCATACACAGGCTCACCTAGAGCACGTGGCACAGGGTGGAATCCAAGAGGGTTTTGAAGATCTCCAGAGAAGGAGACTCCACAACCTCCCTGGGCAGCCTGTTCCAGGGCTCTGTCACCCTCACTGTCAAGAAATTTTACCTTAAGTTCCTGTGGCACTTCTGATGCTTCAGTTTGTGGCCATTGCCCCTAGCCTATCTGTGCCCACTGCTGAAAAGAGGCCGGCCCCCTCCTCCTCACTGCCTCCCTTGAGGTGTTTATACACGCTGATCAGGTCCCCCCTCAGCCTTCTCTTCTCCAGGCTGAACAGACCCAGCTCTCTCAGCCTTTCCTCATAGGGCAGATGTTCCAGGCCCCTGATCATCCTCCTAGCCCTGCACTGGACTCTCTCCAGCAGCTCCACATCCCTCTTGTACTGGGGAGCCCTGAACTAGACACAATACTCCAGATGTGGCCTCACCAGGGCTGTGTAGAGGGGGATGATCACCTCCCTCGACCTGCTGGAGACGCTCTTCTTAATGCACCCCAGGATCCCGTTGGCCTTCTTGGCCACCAGGGCACACTGCTCCCTTGTAGTCAACTTGTCATCCACCATGATGCCCAGGTCCCTTTCTGCAGAGCCGCTCTCCAGAAGGTCAGTCCCCAGCCTGTCCTGGTGTCCGGGGTTATTCTTCCCCAGGTGCAGGACCCTGCACTTGCCCTTGGTGAACTTCATGAGGTTTCTCACCACCCAGTTGTCCAGTCTGTCCAGATCCCTCTGGATGGTGGTGCAGCCCTCAGGACTATCAGATACTCCTTTCAGTTTGGTATCACCAGCAAACTTGCTGAGGGGGCATCCATCCCTTCATCCAGGTTGTTGATAAATAAATTGAACAGGACGGGACCAAGGACTGACTCCTGGGGGACACCGCTAGCTACAGGCCTCCAACTGGACTCAGCACCACTGATCACCACTCTCTGAGCTCTGCTATGCAGCCAGTTCCTAATCCACCTCACCATCCACTCATCTATCCCACACCTCTGGAGCTTACCCAAGTGGATGATGTGAGAGAAGGTGTCAAAAGCCTTACTAATATCCAGATAGATGACATTTAACCCTCTCAAGGGCATGATATCCCCTTGGTGAATCCATGCTGACTGTTCCTGAGCACCTTCTTCTTCTCCACGTGTCTGGAGACAGCAGCCAGGATGAGCTGTTCCATCACTTTTGCAGGGATGGAGGTGAGGCTGACTGGCCTGTAGTTGCCTGGATCCTCCTTCTTGCCATTTTTGAGGACTGACATGACATTGGCTTTCTTGCAGTGCTCCAGCACCTCCCCCGTTCTCCAGGACCTTTCAAAGATGATGGATAGGTTCATCAGTATGAAGGGTGAAAGTTAAAGCTGTATATGGGACTGAAAATTTCAATTAAAAATAATTCAAATTCAATTTATTGAATTCCATTTCAAAATTTCACCATCGTTCACCATTTTCTCTTCTATAAAGTTCTGTTTTAATATGGTAGTGGGTATATGGCAATTTTACAACCTGTTTTAATAAAACTTTATCTAAGGATCTGTTTACAGCAGGACAACCTCTCATTAAAAGTACTTTGTATACTGACTTATCTATGCCAAGAACAGTGTCCCCTTCCCATGTTTGGGTGTACCGTATCATTGATATTCAATAATTCATATACATCTGCATCAGCTGGCTTCATGATGTATTCAGGTACTTGACTTTGAACAGGAAAGCGAGAATTTCTCTGAAAGAAAATAAGTGGGCAAAAAACAAATGGGAAACAAAATTCTTGAGCAAATGAACTATTTTTGACATAATAAGAATGTATGCATCTTCCCAAAGAGAGCAGAATAAATTTAGAACACAAATTTGTGCCCTTTTTGTATTGTTATGATCATTAGTAGCAATAGCATCAATTTAGGGCTCTGTTATTGTAATCCCAATAAAATTTCAGAATCAGAGATAAGCCTTTGATGTCCTTGAATGCATACAAAAGCTGCACATTTAGAAAGAGCTTTCTAAAGAGCTTTTTTTTTTTCTTTCATTCTACAAATACTAGGAAACTAGCATACAAATACTAGGAAACTAGTATTTGTGTCCCCTCTGCTCTAATATATCTGTATTCACAGCTCCCTTCATCTCCTACTCTCCATTCTCTTTTGCATCTAGTGCAGAAACAACAAAGGATCCTAAATTTAATGATATAATCCTAGTACTGGCTAGTTCAGTATTTTGTTACCTTGTAGTTAGCAGAATTACAACTCTTCCACTGGAGTCACCTTGTCATCTTGGGGCCACCAGGTCTCTGTGTGCTCTCGTAGTCCTTTCACAGCCATGTACAGGAACTGAGCAATATCATTCTCTGTGCTTATGGGGAGAAAAGAGGCTTTCAGACTGTGCTGTCTGGTTTACATGCTCTTGATCTCTTAAAGTGCTGGCAGGTCACGTGGCTCTGGTTGATCCCTTTTTGTTGACAGATGGTTAATACACAGCTAAAACTTGGGAAACACTTCTGGGCCCTGTCCTCAGCTGGTTCGCCAGACAGTTCACAGAGGCTCAGCTCCTTTAAAACATGCTGTGGGAAGAATTTGCTTTGAGATTCTAGGTCGAGGGTAGTCCTCCAGTAATATTCCCATCCTGCATTTTTCACAAAAGCTACAAGGTCCTTTATTTAATTTGACCTATAGAGTAAGTATCAGCAATCTGTGGAACTCAGTGATAAAATTACATTGAAATGGCAATTTTTAGGATGGAACAAGGGAAAAAAATAATGCTTTCTTCTACACTAATGACTTGAGGGCTATAGCTAGATTTTGGGAAATAAAACTTCCTGAATTAATTGTGTGTTTTTTATTTGTGTGTTCTTCTGACAGCTTTTCATGGTAGTGTTTAATCTTTAGGATTATTTAGCAATCACAAGACAATATCTTAACCCAGACCCAGCAGCAACAACCCTTTCTTTTCTGAAAGTCTATTTAGTAGGCTTGCTTTTGTTCTTTTCTGTTCTGAGTGATGCACTTCTTACAGAAAGCACAACCTTGCCCCTGCCAGAAGATGTTGACAGCACCCCAGCAGCTGCTGCCAAGCCGTGTAAATGGTGTCAGCAAAGTTGGTTGTTCTTAGTGTTTTATGGAATTAGTGTCAGACACTAATTCCTTCTGTTTCAGAAGGTGGCATTCATCTCTCCTAACAAAGGGTATCTGCAGAGATGTCTATCACAGCCTGGCACCTATTCACTTTCTCTTACTAACATACAGAAATAAGCCCTTCTAGCTTAGGACTCACCTTGTGCTAAAGTAATGATATAAAACAGATCAGACGAACCATGATCTAGACATACATGCTTCTGTCCATCAGCCTCAGAAGGGAATCCCAGTCTAGCTCAGGTGGAGACTCCTACCCAGCAGATGCCTATGGTCAGGTGCTATGAATACCACCTAGTGTCTTTCCAGTGCTTCTGCCTCCTTGGTTCAGTAAAGAACCGTTCATCATAACAGAGGAAGTCTGCTTTCCAAGCTAGATGTTCTTGTGCAGAAGTGTGCTATGGGGCACAATCCTTTTCTGCTTGGGAAGAAGGACTAAAATGGGGCAGCTCCTCCAGCAGTCACAAAAAAATAAAAGAAAGCAGCATTTCTCTAACAAAGGATTCTGCTTGCTGTGTTTGAAGAGGAAATCTAAGTATATCATTGCAACATGATTCAGAACAAAGACCCTCCATATCTCTCTGCAGTGTCCTTATTTTGTGCTTTGTGTTTTGGGGATTTTTTTTTTTTTTTTTTTTTTTTTTTTTTTTTTTTTTTTTTTTTTTTTTTTTTTTTTTTTTTTTTTTTTTTTTTTTTTTTGGTCAGGGATATGTGTGATATGTGCAGGGAAGGAGGAAAAGAAACAACAACAAAGTATTTAAAACTGATTGATAAATTCAATCAAAAAATGCTAAAAGTCTTTTCTTCCTCTTGCTTACTGTATATATCCTATTCTAAAATAGAATGATAGAAAAAATAGAGCGTACCTCCATACTTACTGTGTTTCTGGAAACACATCTGTATTTATTACTGGCATCTGCTGCTGGTGACAGATTTGAGTATACTCCAAAAGTCCTGAATAACATTTGTCTTTCTTTATTATGATAAAAAATTGCTTTTGCAGGCTCACGGCAATTAACAGAAAGATTGTATTTCGTTCTGCATGCCCTTTACTAGCAGTAATCCAATATTGAATTGCCTCAGAGGGTCTTGGCAATAACTGGGTCAAACTCTCTCATAACTCTTTCCTCTTGACCTCGAAAATTGACACTATCGCATGGTATAGTATATATGTATACTGTCTAGGTACCACACGTATTTCAATCTAGGTCACAGATCGCTGTTTATTCTTCTCTTTTTTTTGTAATTTATTTGAAGTTTATCCATACTCAGGGTTTTTTTTCAACCTATTTAGCCTCTAGATAGTGACCGCGTAGCTCCTGTGGAAGCAAAATTCATCTTAACACAGAATTTTTACTGGGCAAATTAAAATTAATTCAGTTAAAGTGGCTATCTGCAATTCAGCATGTCTGAACAGCTCTTCATTCATCAGTGATCACCTGTAAACACTTAGGACACCTTGACCTTGACTAGCTGCGAGTGTAGACAGTGCAATGTGAGTGAGATTCATGGGCTTCCTCTTGTCGACAGGATGGCAGTGTCTTAAGCAGCTATTCCAAGTTATTCCCTGGCAGTACTGCAAATAGTCAAGAGAAACACCAGTTCATCAACATCACACCATAATGATGCCAGTGGCAAGAATATGATTGGAGATGTTATTGCCATTCCCACCTGAGGAGGTATTTTCTCAGTATGGTTGGAGGCATGCTATGATATGATGCAGTGTCCATATAACAGTCATATAGAAAACTACATAACCATATTTTTCTACTTTGTGAATGAAACATTTCATCACTTGATTTTGCAGGAACCCCTCATAGTAAAAGCATACCCAGGTTCAGCTGTTCTAATTTTCCCACAAACAGCTATTCTTTTTTTTTTTTTTTTTTATGTCTTCCTCTTAAGTTTTCAGAAGCTGGTATATATATTATTAAGGCTTTTTCATTATCTCTGTCTAAATATTTCATTGCATCTCTGTACAACACCCCTAAATATTTTCTAATTTGGTCATGTCAGTATCAGTACATATCAGTAAATCTATCTAGGCTTCTGGAACCAGCAGAACTGTTAGAGCTGAAAAGCGCTGGTCTTCATACATGAACTCAAGCAGGCCAAAGAGAGAGGACTGCTGCAAAAGTTCCTCTTCTTTCCTTAAGACTAGGTAGAGAGCAAAACAATCTCTAGGATCTTCACTCCTTCCATCTTCTTTTTTTTCTCTCCTCTTTTGTCTCTGACTCAATTCACACACTACCACACAGCTTCTGTATAAAATGTGTCCCACACTCTCCACTTCCTTCTCAGCTTTTTAAACGAATAATATCTCCATTTTGCACTTAATTTCATGAGGGATTAAAATGTTTGAAGTGTTTGAAGTAGATTTGACTCTTTTTTTTTTCCCCAGGCTTGTTGTTATGTTGTTATAATTTGCCTCTATGAGATAAACTAACATATTTTTAATTTTGACTCAAGTTTCATTGTTGTTTTCATTTTTTTAGTGTGACTTAAAGAATCAAATTTTTAAAAAAATCCTAATTTCTCTTCTTTTTATTCATTATACTATCTGCTGTCAACTGCCTTGAGGGCTGGTAAAGAGGAGATATTTTCAGACCTGAAAATGTCCTTGCTAGTTGAGACTAAGCTTCATAATTTAACAGCATTTTCAGTGTTCAAAGACAGGACTGTTTGAGTTGTTAAGCCTGCTAGTCGCAGTTACACAAGTCCTATTACACAAGGATAAAATGCTTAGAATTTCCAAACTATGAAAGTAGTATCTTTGCATTCTGCTCTTATTCCCTGNAAAAAAAAAAAAAAAAAAAAAAAAAAAGTGCTAATAGAGCAAAGTGAGTTTCACTACAACCTTATTTTGGGGAAAATTTTGCTTAAATTTATAGAAACTACTCCAGAAAAAAAGTTTCAGAGATGAGGCAAAGTTTTAATGCTAAAGGAATGCTAGAAATTCATTTTAGAAAAAAAAAAGTCTAGATATTGTGGGGACATTCATATATGTATATTGGCTGGGTTTCCAATATCTCATCCCTCGAGCAAATGCATGTTAAAGACAGGTGGATTTTATAATCCTATCCCTACTTTGCTCCATGACAGCTAGGGATCGCAATGAAAGAAACATATTTTTCAAGCAGTGACAGCACAGTATGATATTTCCTTTGGCAGCACATTTTCCCTTCCATGGATTGGCGAAGGCTGTATCTTCCCCTGAAGGGCTGAGGTTAGAAACAACGGGGATCCAGAGAGAGGCGGCAGCTCCAGGCCTCTCTACAAAGAAGTCCCGAGGAATGTCCTGTGCTCTATTTATTTTTATCCCCATTATGCTCACAAATTTCATAAAAGTCCCTATTGAGTTTCAGTATGTGAGCAGCTATAGGCAGGAAAGGAAGGATTAGTGACAGCAGGCTGAAGTTAGAACCAAGTCTTCTGAAGGCTGCTGATCTGGGATTAAAAGTGAGCCCTATACACATTAATAAAATAAATGTATATAAATGTATATAAAAACAAACAACAACAACGACAACAAAAACACACCACTCCTAACTGACATTTATTTATGTGTTTTAACAAAAAAAGAAAGCAATGTGATTATACTTTTAATCTTGCTTCATCTCCATCTTCATCCCCAGCTGCTACTCCTAAAGCGCATGCGTGTTTCTCTAGGCCCATGCAGTATCTGCCATCCTGCACTTTCTGGATCCATTCACGTGACTCAAACAGTTAGAAACGTGTGCCCAGAAATAGTTTTATGGAGTTACTTGGATCATCACTTATTCCTAAGATATCCAAGATATCTTTTTTGCATGTAGACAGCAAAACCTACAACAGAGACCCCAAAATTTAGAGGACTTCTTCAGGAGGTCAATCCTATACTAGGATTCTTCATCAATCTTGATGAAGCTAATACAGACCAGTAAGACATTAAAGAAACTACTATTGATTATAAAATTAAAAGGAATCCTTTTTGAAAAATAAATCCTATTAAAGGAAGCAGGTGAATTAAAAACAGCATGTCTGATATTGAAACAGGCCCATAAAAATGCTCTGTAGGCTGAAAACAAGTGAATACAGAACAAGACTTAACACAAAACATATGTTAAGATTTAATAATGGCTGAATTAACTGTGCTGGCTGGGACCATGTGTTGAGAAGAAATGACATGGTAGACAAAGCAACTCCTCCGTGTATTTGCCTTGTGTTGTACAGGTAGGGCCTGTCACTGGGTCACAAAGGAATTTCTTTAGAAATCTGCACTGCACGTTCCTCGGCATGATCATCCTGGTGACCTTGTGTTGCAAATGGGCAAGTCAAGGGTATGAATCACTGGACTTATTTTAGATACTTGCCTGAGGATGGGATGAATCACAAGTGCCTGCTCCTCTCCAGTAGCTATGATGGGAGGTAAGGGTGGCCTGCTTGGATTGGTAGATGGGTCTCACCTGGCGTTACCTGTGTTCTGCACAGCTTGGTTCCCTCTTCCAGTGGCAAGTATGAAATCTTGACAAGACCATAAAAAAACACTGTTTAGGCCAAAAAAGGGGGATCTCCCCAAATGTTCAGGTTTCTATCTGAATATTAGTTGGGTGTTCCTGCATCTCAAGGAAGGTCTGTGCAGTGTAATCAGAGCTGTTGAAGAGTTTGCTAACTCTACATTGACCCAACAAGCTCTGGACGTGAGCACAGAGCTGTGTTTTGGTGCAGCACCATCAGATTTAGCCCTGCTGGGAGGAGTGCATGCTGTGATATGCTAGCTGTCCTTTGCTCACTACCTGAGCTTGTGTCACCACTCCAGTCTGTGCTGGGGACACACTGTTTTGCTTGGTGGTAGCAGAACATGCTCCCCCAGGATTTACAGGTACACATCTATCACAGACTTGGACACACAGCCGAGCAAAAAAAAACAAAGACCAGACTTAAATATTACAGGAAGAAAGTAAAAAAGAAAAAAATATATATATATTTGTCCACTTAGGATGTGCCGTGGTGGAAGAAAGGCAGGCTCAGCAACTGGTATTCAAGCAAAAGGACGTCTGAAACACTGTGGGAAAGGAAGGCAGATGGGATGTCTCACTGAGAAGGTGCCCTGCTACGACAGTGCAGCCGTTTCACTCAGTTAGCCACAGACATCAGACGCTGAGGAGTTGCTGTCAGAGAAAAGCAAGTTACTTGGCACTCTAGAAAATACTCATTTTAATATTTTCTCACCGTATGCATGAAGACAATGCTAAGGGAGAAATTAATTCTTACAGATTATCTGCTTTCCAAACCAACTGAAATTCAACAGAGACTGAAATAAATCCATAATGCATGTACTATCTGTCTACATTCCAAATCAATATTAGAGATGGGCTACTAGTATGAAAAGCTGGAGATCCAGGCCAGAGATGCAGACAGTATTACAGGGACACAGAGAAATCTATATGCTCAGTGTATTTATCTGCATTCTAAGCCAATATTAAAGCTGGTTTGCTCATGTGAAAAATAAGTGCTACATAGTTCGGAGGGGTAGGACACATCAATAACTGTACTGTGCAGACGTGTATTAAATAACAAAGTTTACCCTCATGTCATCTAGATCATATCTAGTGCCTCTATAGCGTACAGGGAAATTTTACAAACCCCAGAAAGAGACAAGTAAGGCTTCCAGACAAGAGCTGAACTTATGATTTCTGTTGATTTTTTTTTTTTTTTGAAACTTGATTGGGAGGTGCTGAAAGTTACTATCCCAGAGCCCTTCTTCCGTGTTGACGATTTCTGCAGGCCCCGTCCCAGAAAGAGGCAGCATTGCAGCGCCTGGGGACAGCAGTGCTGGTGTCCCTCGGCAGGGACCTCCAGCCCTGGGCCAGCGGTGGTTCCCTTGCCACACCTGCATTCATTCCATATTAGTCATACGGAGATGCAGTTCCACTGTACCAGATTCTCCTGGATTTGTTTGTTTAATGATAACTCCTGCTTCTTCTCCCACTGTCAGGACAGCACGGCTGTCATAGTATTAACACAGGGAAAAAAAGCCTTCCCTTTGCCAGAGGCTGACCCCATCCCAAGCTTCCCCATCACCGATGCTCACAGCCCTCACCCACGAGCCATTTCATTGTCTGGTGCACAAAAGCTGCCTCCTGCCCGGCTGCCTGCTCGCACAAGCTCCTGCAAGCTGCCTTGCCCTGCTGTTCTCCTTCATCTCGCGTCGCTCTTTGCATTCGTTCTTCTTTTTGCCTTATCAACACCAGGAGTGGCCAGCGGAGCTGAGCGCTTGCTGTTTTCTGTGACTGCAGTCTCGCCCCCATCAACACCTGCCTCTTTGTAAAATTAATTCCAAATCAATCAATAACTCAATCAGATAAGCCACGTCCCTTGCTCTGCAAACACATTTATCGTGCTCTGATTAATATCCTAACAATGAGTCATCAGTCATTTACCCTAATTTTTTTTTGAAGTCTCATAATAGACAAGTCTGTTCTAAAGCTCACCCTTTGTTTTTAATAGCAACAAAGCAGCCATTTCTTTAGAAAAGGAAAATACCTCACAACATATTCTGGTGCTTATAAATATTTATGCCAGAATAGGGCCCCCTGCAAACACCCATCAGACCAATATTGGATACGAGCATTTAAGGGCTGCTTACAGGTGGAAGTCGCAATCTTGTGGGATATCAGTAAAGCGCAGCAAGTCGGTAAAGACAAGGCATATTCAAGCAGCCCTGGGAATGCTGTATGCAAAGTCTGTCGGGTATCTGATCTGGGCATAGTCCTGAACTTGAACTTGATAAAACAAGCACTTGATAAAGGTTCAGGTGGAGCCCTCCAATCTTTGTCTCTACAGCAGTTCTTTTGCCTACGTGAGAACGAAGGCAATCAAACCCAACTCTCTGCCTGCCTCCTGTAAATTCTTTTTACTGTGGAATTCTTCCAGAAAGGCTTGTCAGATCAGCTGGCCGTGAACATGTGCTGCCAGCAAAAATATTTCGAAAGTCAGGAAGAACAGACTTTTTGTTTTTATAAATGTGGTGGCTTTCCCCAGTAGTTGTTCATAAGACACACGTAGTAGTTAATGTTCTCTGCCATAGGCATTCCAGGTAGTGACAGAGAGAAGTACAATTCTGGAAAGTGCCAGGGTCATTTATTACATTATTGGCAATGTGGCAGTGAAGAAAACAAACTCAATTTACATTGGGGCAATGTCTTTTTGTCCTAGGTATGTTTTCTGACAGCTTCTTTATATGAGCTTGTACTTCCAAAAAGAGGTTATTTTCGGTTTCTCTTGGAGAGCCTGGGATGGTTTTGTGCAGAAGAATGAGATCTGCCCTCCTCAAGAGCAATTTTATGTCAGATTCTCACACTTGCTTCCTTCGTGGCTTTGGGGGCATCTCATTCTACAAGGTGCTCAGCATTTTGCAAGACCAAGGTCCCAGTCCACCAAAGCTCTTAAGCATATGATTAATTTTTAGTCCCTTTGACTTCGATAACTAAACTGCTTAGATGGATTCCCTCCTAGGCACTTAATCTCCCTACTTGAGTTTCAACATTAGCAAAATGAGGATAATTCTTTCTTTAATATAGAGGGATACAGTGAGCATTAATTAGTTAATGTATGTGGAGTGCTTTGGAGATATAAAGGCTATCTAGATGTTAATTTATGCAGATACTAGAAAAGTAGAAGGAAATAATTGCTCTCTCTCACCTGTGCACAGTTTCAGAGCCTCATTCATTCCCTCACCCCGCGCAGAACAGAAACTAAGCACCAAGACCAGCCCACGCTCAGGAGACACTCAAAGCACGCTTATCAGATTTAACACACTTTTCCATTTAAGGGAATGCAATCAGCTCTGTATTTGCATTTCCCTTGCAAATGAGCTTCACTGACTCTGTACAGTTGGCTTTGCACTAGCTGCTTCTCATTTTTCAGTGCCACGATAGCATACTGTCTCCGTGCCGGAACACGCTTTCATCTACTGTGTATCTATATTTAATTATGAACCTGGCAAGAAGACTCCAGTGCAGGTGATTGGTGGATTAATGCAGGTTCCTGCTTTGAGATGCTGAATTTGGGCGATGTGAGATTTGTTTTGGCCAAGTGCTTATCTTAGATCTATAGATAAACAAATAAAACACATAAAAGGAGCTGTTTTATCTCACTGCATTCTCAGCTGTTAATGCAAGGTTTGTGTCAGAACAAGTCCTGTGAAGTGGCTTCGAGGAAGACATCCTTGCAATTGGCTAGAAGGCCTGGTGGTGTTATCTCTCCAAAAATGGATGCGTCAGATTTGGAAAGCCAGGACAGTCACTAGATCATCTTCCTGCTCAATAAAAAATTACTGCAAACTGTAGAGCCAGGTCTCTCCTCTTATCAGCTAAAGAAAAGCTGAGTTGAAGACTCTTCGGAGTTTCCCGTGGGTCGTCCTGGTGGGATTTCTGCCTGCACCCTCTCTGGCTACACTGCTGGCCTAGACCTTGCTCGAAGAAAGTATTTCCCCATTTGAAAATGCAGAGTAAACCAAAATGCAGGACTTTCTTCTGAGTTCTTCAGCTAACCCACCTGCGGATGTAAGGAAAGCGGGGGCAGAGCTGCAGGGCTCTGCCTGGGGGGCCGGGATGCACCTCAGCCTGCTCCTCTGGACCTACCCCTACGTCACAGCAAAGATGGGACTGCTCTGTCCTGCTGCAAAAATCACAGCAAAATTTGCCTTAAATAAGGCAAAATAAGCCCACTGCCTGCAGGGCACTGCTGGAATTTCTTAAGAATATACTATAAAATCTTGACAGTAACTGTACATACCCTTACGCTTTGATTTACATTCTCTCTTTCCCTAATGAAACCACATTCGATTTTATTGCTAGTGAGCTGGATGGTTTGTTGATAATAGAAAAAAAATACTGTGGGGGAGAAATGAACGGAGTAAGTTTTTATATTTTTCATTATCCTTGTTTACCAGCGTACATTAGCTCCTGAATCTGTTTTTATTCATTTTTAAGATGAACAGTAGTTTTCTAAAGTGAATTACATCACTAACGCAAAGAACGCATGAATCTTCTGACCGGTACATGAGGAGTTTATGGAAATTTCCTTCTCGCCAGTAATAAGCATACCACCAGTGAGGTAATTGGAGCCCAGTTCATGGAGATAACAGCCATATGTCAGGGATTACTGCTTACAGTAGAATTTCACCTGAAGAAGGCCATGCTGACTGCTAGCAAAATTAATTTTAAAGTCACTGAGCATAGGACTACATCCAAATATTTAAATAGAGCAGACAAAGCTTACAACATTAAAAACAGAACGCAAAAATTCACATAGTAACACCATAGGAACCTGCTAGTTAGTGTCTTCATTAGAACACGCTAATTATACTGTTATAATAAGATAATGTTCCTCAAAATGTATTACTGGCTCATCAAAAGCAACATATTGCAGAATTGTATTTCATTTTTAACTTGGAAGGTTTCAAAAACACAAGTGTTTCTCTGTTTGCATTATAATACCAGCCATAGGCTCGGCTTGAGCTTGCTGTATACTGTACAAACAGAAACAAATCAAATCAAAGGCAATCAAATCAAAACAGAGACAAATCACAAATGAGAGGCAGTCGGTGCCTTGGAGAGTTTACAGTCTCAGCAGGTGAGGCGGGCAAAGGAGAGAGAGAGCAGGGAGAGGCGTAGTGTTATAAATCGGGAATCCATTTAATAGCGGAGGAATTGTGGCACGGAGAGATGAGGTGACTTTGGCCAAGGTTATACGGGAAGCCTGAGCACAGCCAGGAAATGAGGCCAGAGCTCCTGAGACCCTTAACCACAAGGCAATCCTTCCGATTCTCTGCATCTCTCTCTTGCTCTGCTCTCTCTTTTTAAGGCAGAAAACATTCCCAGTGAACAACTGCTGCTCCCCAAATTCCTCCATTGTTTCTCATCTTGGGATTTCAAACACAGAGAAAATCCCCGCTTTAGCTGGGTTTATCCTCACGCTGCCTCTGTGTTCAACATGTTTCTTTTAAGATGCTGTCTTTGTAATAATAGCCACCAGCTGCTTTTTGCTTTGTTTTATTTTTCAAAGTAATGGCAAAATAAGGACAATTTACTCCGCTCAGTTGCCCTGCCTGGGCTGGCAAACAAATGTTATTATTGCAGGTGTGATTAGGAGCTGGGCAGCCTCCCGGGGTGCAGTCCCCTTTGCGGAGTGAATCATCCATTTTGCAGCCTTCATGATTCCCTGAATCTGATCTAAACGCTTGTCACAAGGACAGGTGCCTGGGAAAAGCAGTGGGTATTTTGGATCACGGGGATAATGCTCTGTTCCCGTCTTCTGTTCCTCTCCGTGCAGTGGCAGCCACAGACAATGAGGAGATAACAGAGCAAAGGCGCCCAGTTACGGTTGACAACCCGAGCGGGTCCCGTGCTCAGATGAATGAGGTGCCACAGCCCCAGCTGGGGACTTTGAGACCAGGGCCAGCTGAATGAAGCTCAACAGGTCTCAAACCAGCTCAGAGTGTTCCCGATGCTCAGAGCAAGGTGTCATCCAACCTAAATCACCCTGGGGACAGAGTTTCATCTTAGCTAAGCAACTGGGAGGGAACAATACATAATTATGGTGATCCTGGGATCAAAGGTGCATTGCACCACTGAGATATTCCAGCTGGTAGCCTGGAGAGCTCCAACATGGCTCTGCATGCTCTGGATAGACCAAGTCCTTGCAGCACTGAGTATGCATGTATATATAATATATGTCGTTAGGGAGCAAAGCATTGCGAGTCCCATACATGTAGTCAACATGTCTGTATGGATGCCAGGCCATACAGGTGATGCAGCCGCATTGCAGCATTCACTTTGGGGATAATTAAAGGCACTGCACATTTAGGTGACTTGTAAATGATTGCAGAGAAAGTTGCCTTCAGGATTCATGTTACTCATCTACCCTGAAAACTAACAGCACTGAGAGAACAGCTCAACTGGACAAGCAGGTTCTTCCCAAGTGGGAAAAAAAAAAGTCATTCTGAATAATGCTGGATAAAATACAAGGGCAGAATAGTCATTTTTACAGCTCTTCAAATTTGAAGGGGTATAGGAAGGAGTTCTGCATGTCGCATAGGCAAATTTGCTTGGGTAGTGCTGTGTGTAGTTTAACATTGATATTTTTCAGGGGAGATACTGAGAGGTGTCGAAGAAGGGGCACAGAATGATCTGAGATGGAAAACAAGTGGAAATGAGGACCAGGATGGGGAAATGTTTGGCTCCAGTGGATTTTGTAAATGAGACCATGTAAGCTAATTACTCAGGAGGTTTAGTGACATCTTGGCCACTTATGCACGGAAGAGCCACCTCATGGGACAGCCATTCAATACTGCCCTGAAAAGTCCATTGCTGGGAACATGCACTAATTCACCTGAAACAAATGCACCTGAAAATAATTTCCCCGAAAAATGAGTACAATTTCTTAGGAGCACAGATTTTCCTTTGTCTGGTGGAGTTATGTAGCCAGTATGGTCTCTCTTTCTAGTAAACATAGTGACTTTGTTCCCCCTTTGACCATAACACCCTTGGTAGGAGGTTGCATCCACTGGAGCCTCAGTCCATCACCAGAAACCCTTGCATAAAGCGACAGTCAACAAGGGGAGGTAGAGAGTGTGAGCATGAGTCAGACAAGGTTGGTTGTGGCCAACAATACATTTGCTGAACATCTGCAGCTCTGCGTCAAGACAATAATTCTGAGCAAATCTCCCAGTCCAGGCATTCACCGGCAGCCCCAGTGGACGTTTGGTCAATGCACACTGATCAGCTTTACTACCATTTTGACTTCCCCTGCCACGTTAGGACTTCTGCGCTAGATTAAGGCTCTGAGATGAATAATGAGATGGGTGAGGTGAACACACGCAGTTTCTCTATGCCTTCAGACTGAAGCTCTAGCTGTAACTCCGCAGCCGTTCCCGCGGTGCTGACGCGTACTGCCGAACACGCAGAACTCGTGTTTTACAAATCCACTGTATGCCACTTATCAAACACCTGCTCAGCACAGAAGGGCTTGTTTTGAAACCAAATTTCAAGCTTCAGAGCTCAGGATGTGCCCACACAAACAGGAGCGCATGAGTGCGTGTGCTTTGCATGCTCTCAAATGCAGGTGGAAGAGCGGCACACCTGCCTGCACCCAGCTGGGGAAACGTGTTCTTAGATGTGCCCAAGCCATCGCTTTTCTCCTTTCCCCTTCCAAGGCTTAATAAATTACATGGTGAAAGCTGGGGAAGTGGTTTGCTCAGTTTATTTACTCTTCCACCCTATTCTACCTCAAAAATAGAAAGAAAAAAAAAAAAAGGATATTCAATCTTTTTTTTCCTCAAGCCCATTAAAACCCAACCATGTTCTTACATGAAGTTTTATGCCTGGAAGGGACTATAGCTGCCTATAGCTGAGTTACTTGTGCAAAAAGGAGAAGTAGTCTGGCAATCTATTGGCAGCCTTTCCTTTTTGTTGTATAACTGAGCAAATACTGAGACAGCTGGTGCTCTGCAGGAATCTGTGGTTGACAAAACTTTGGTTTGAAGGAGGTTTATTAAGTGATACTAACAGTGGTTTTAATCACGATTGTGGTTGAAGCACAGCAGCAACGGACACAGCTGCAGCGTGAGATGCCAATCAGCGGTTAAAGAGCAGCACTTTATATGTGGTTATTGTCCTGTATCACATTAGTAGTGTAGCTGGGGGATCAGGAAAGGAACTACTTGGTTTTCTTGATCAGATACATTTGCAAAGAAATTACAGTCACTTTTAATTGGACAGCTATGAGGAGTGCTGTATCATACACTAACTAGTCCTTTCCTATTTTTCAAGCAAAGAAACTTCATTTTAATGCCTAAAAGGAGAGTCAGTTTCCATTAACAAAACTCAGTGGAAAAGCAGAAGGAGAGAGAAAAGTGGTTTCACTTTTCACACCAATAGAATAGATTACACTCTCTAACTGTTCACAGCTTTGGCACAGGCTCTACTTTTGGCTCCTTAGTTCGAGCTACCCGTGAATATGAAAGACTAAAATGTATGACCTGCCTTAGGCACGAGAGAGAAACATAGGTTGAGAAAAGGTGAAAATTCCCAGGGCAAGGCCTGGGTTGCTTTTATTCTGCTATTTCTCTGAAATGAGCACTGAGTATCGAAGTGTGACTCTACTCTTAGGGAACTCAGTGAATATATAGCTAAGTGCAAAAAGATCCGGGTTATGCCACGTTGCCAATGTTATGCTGGTGGTAGACTTATTGGCTTGAAAAGCTCAGTTTTGAAGTGACTGCTTGGCTTGAACAAGGAAAGCAGAATGTAATCCAGAGAGAATAGTTTCTTATCCCAGAGTCAGCCTGTTTCTCACTCTATTTTTGAACATCTAAAAGTAGGCCAGGTTATGCCATCTTCTCTTACACAGAGCCATTACTACACTGACTCAGATGGGCCTTTCTTGAACTAAATTACTAGCCAATTTAAACAAAACATGCTCGGTCTATACTGCAAGTGCTGGAAAAATTGGTACACTCCCAAAATGTCAGTCAAATTTCATTATGAACAACATTGTTAACATAAAGAAAGCAGGCTGTGGCTGAAATTTTTCCAGAATAATGTAATACCTTGTTCTTGCCAAATTCATAAATTGTGTAAAAACAGTGATTTGGAAATAACTTAGTCTATTCTGCAAGAGTGCACCTACTGTGCTTCCAATTAGCGAAGGTAAGGAAACCCCAGAAAACATGTCAGAAAGCACTGCCTCACCGCACTAGGCCACATTTCGCGTGACCAAAAAGATGCTTGTGTAAATGTGAAACAAAGCCTGGAGCCAGAACCGTCTGGACAACAAAACAGGTCTATTACAAGGCATGAAATACCAGCCTTCACCTTCACACCACTTGTGGAATCACAACAGTGTCCTTAGGGATTAAAGCAACAAATGTGGCTTACGTGCTTATGAGCTCATATGGTGTGTTAGAGTAGCTCCACAAGCTTGTTTCCAACCAAAGCTCATAGATAGCAAACGTTAAAGACTGACAGATTAAAAGCATCTCTGAATGGTCTGTCCACAATATGACCCAAAGCATTTGCTTTGGAAAGGCTGATATATTTCAACTAGACTCTGCAGCACTAAGTGCCATGTTTGATTGAATAACTTGTCTCCACTGCTAAAAATGCAAAAAGAACTCAGACATGCATTTAGAAGCTTTGTCATTAAAGAGTTTCTTTGTCAATTGATCTATCTGGCACAGGGAAGGCTACTAGATCCATCAATTGCCAGGGAAAAAGTGAGAACTGGTCTTAATCAGTTAAGTAGGAAAGTATTCTTGACAGCTCCCTCCAGGATGCAGCTCATTTGGGGACTGACTATTCAGCGGTATTAGCAACTTCAAGCACCGGAAAGTTGACCTTAAGCAAAGGTGAGCTCACATCTGCAAAATGTCAGTGGAAAAGAACTATACAAAAAAGCAGCATAAACCCTTTTCTGCTCCCCTGCTGTGAATTCTGTAAATTGGAAGAGCTTTTTTTCCCCCTTTCTTCTTCCCAAGAGCCTCACTCAGCTTCTAAGTAGCTTAATTGTTTCCTAAGTCTTGGTGTTTTCTCTTGCTGTTTATTTTTTATTGTCACGCATTTCGTGACTTGGGCTGTTCAAACCCCAGCAGCTCTTGCTCTTCACCTGGTCTGGAAAGAACAGCCTCACACGTCTGTGGTGGGTGCGCTGAGATGAAACGATTCACATTAGAGATGAAAGCCCCCAAATTCCCATGTGTGCGGTGCAAGGAGAATGTGTGCTTACATACAGCTCTAAACCACAGGGGCATCTTACCCAGCTACTGTCTTGCTGTCATTCTCACTCCTAATAGGACTTTCAAGTCTTGGCCATATAGTGTTTTCTTTTTTCCCATGCTTATCGTCTTTCTTCCTTCCTTGACCACAGTGGGTCTCTTGACCTTCAGCAATTGTCTTCTCCTAATCTTTTCTCCTGATGGCTGTGAGCAACGCTGCTCACAGGGCCTGCTCAACGAAGCCCAGCATCCTGAGGAAGAGGTGAAGGTCTTTCACTCATTTTACATATAAAACACCTTAAAAATGTCACCACCTCTTTGCTGATATGTAGCAAAAGCTTGATCTCTTTATGCAATTAGCTTGTGTGTGTGCGTGCAAAAAGCATTCAGAAAAAGCAAAGTGCTTAGCAGAACTGCTTCGTGTACAAACTACTCGTGGTTACATCACTAATCTTGTAATTTGGCACAACCGGCCCCATCTGGCATATTTCTATGCTATGAAAATATAGTTACTCTCTGCTTCTCGCTGAGCTATGGCCCAAGATCTTTCAATATACAGTGAAACTTTTTACTGCGTTTAGAAGTAAGGTGATACATAGATGCTGTAGTTTAGTTAAAAAGCTGTGTGGAGATTCAGCCACCGCATGGGAACAGAATGAAAATTAAGATGCTTCCACTTTATCAAAGCTGGAAATCAGTAAGAAAGCTCAGATGAAGATCATGCCTCTTCAAAGGTACTGAAGATTGATAAATTATGTTTTCCCCCTCACAATCAATTGGAGTTTTGATTAAGTAGAGCTGAATCATCTAAGTATTTATTCCAATTACCAGTGGGTGGATTCAGGTTGTAAAGTTTTACACGTCCAATTTTATTTTTCCTTCCTTCTACACTGATTCATTCTCTAGAATAATAAAAATGGCTGAAAATAGTAGATAAAATGAGTGTGTTTCAGTAAATTTAAATTCTGAGGCCAATAAAGATAAACAAGTAGTTTGGAAAGCAAATACTCTATGCACTAAATTTAAACTAGCCTGGTGATGAAAGTGCAGTTGTCTCTTCCTTAATGGAAGTGTCATCACAGATAAAAAGAGATGTGCTCGAGATGTGCTCGAGATGTGCTGATTATAATGTCAAATCTGGAAGGAACCGTGTATGGAGCTGAGCAGTGTAATTGTCACTCTGTAGAGGGAATCGTTCCTGGTTGTCACCACTGTGTTTTTCAAAAGCAGTGTGCACAAACCCAGCGCAAAATACTGCAACCCTCCCTTCAGACAGCTCTCACAGGAATTGCACAAATCGCCTTTTGGGGCAGGACAGCCCCTTCTGCTGTGTTTTTCATGCACCGTCTGGCACACTGTGGCTTCCATGGGGCAGAGGGGATCCCCAGGCAATACCTGGGACCAAGTGGCCGCTCTCAGAGGGCAGTGACCGAGCCGATGCCTCGGCTTTGCCCCCGCTGCCCACCCGGGTGCCGGCAGCAGCGGGGCTGGGGCAGCTGAGAAGCACGCTGCACTTTTCAGAAAAGCCTGCTTTGTTTTTAGGTTCCTTGGCTTTTTTTGAGGAATACATATATCCATAATATTTCTTCCCATTTATCATGTTTTTAAACAGAGTTTCTGCCCTCCTTCGTCAGGGATGTGATGCGGATGAGGAAAGGGTGTCTGGCTGCATCTCTACGCGTGCCCAGGGGAATGAGCCATGGGAGGCAGCACCCCGTGGCACAGGAAAGGCTGTCAAAAAGACATGAAGCCCCGGACCCGCTTTCCAGGAGCTGCAGGCACTGCATATTCACAGCAAAGGACCCTAAGGGGACTCTGCTGCAGAATCAAAAATCTTCCCGCTCCTCATTTCAGTGAGAAATAATTGCCTGAATACATGTGCGGAAACCCTCTGCTCGAGGTGGCTTGGGAGATACAAGAGGCCTGCTCTACTTCTGCCCGAGATAAAGCAATTTATCCACCCCCTTCTTTTTTTTTTTTTTTTTTTTGACTGCTTCCTGCAGTAGAAAGCCCAGAATTTCCCCTAAGATATGACAGCAGCTCATTTTAGGTCATGGTGGAGGAAAGAAAGTGGCTGCTCTCTCTCTGGGGGGCCACTGCCGGGCTGCTTTGAGCCGAGGAGCTGCATTCCCTGACGTTATCCCCACTGGGCGGTTGATGCTCGGGTTGTGAACGTGCCCGTAAGGCCTCGCTTGCACAAGGGGCACGTAAAGCAGGACTCCATCCCTGGTACTTACTGTTCCTGGAGCTGGAGACAGAGACGGCCTAGGCTGGCCATCCAGTTTTGTAAGGCACTTAGCAGTCTGGGTCACTGCTCTCTTCTGTTTCTGAATGTTTTCAGATCAAGTTGCTATTTATATATATGTCTGTAAATATTTGCATACCTACGTGTGTAAGCATATGTACGTATGAAAATACAGATTTATACATATATGCATATAAGCGTGTGATACAGATTTCAGATGTAGTATGGTATGCATATATTTATCGTGAATTTCTATGATAAAAATGATCGTATGTGTTGCAATCTTTATTACAGACAGAATGAATGAAAGTGCTCTTAATTTCTTTTTCTCCCTTTACTTTTCCTTTCTATTCTATTCCCTTTTTTTGTCTTTTTTTCCCTCTTTCCTATTTAAATTTATTGAAAATATATCAGAAATATGTTGGAAAATGATAGAGACTAGAACTGTCTTGAAAGTGATTGTTTTGTTGTATATATTTAGAGGGTCAAAAATCTTTTGAGTATGTAATGGATGCATCTGAATATTCATGTTGTGTCTCTCACCAGAAGTCTTCATGCCATGGCTGTGCAGTCTAACGTACAGACAGCACTGTGCCTACATGATATGCTGTGAAACTACTGTATGCAAATACATATAGGATGGAATTGAAATTTTTCAGTTGAAAAGAATGATAAAAACACGGTAAATGTTTGTTAAAATGTTTCTATTTAATTTATGCATGTCAACACAAACATTTAGAGGCTTTTGCATAGTCATGTGTATGCATTATTTCTGTACGTGTCAGAGAGCCTTCCTATGGGTGTGTGTGGAGGGGAGCAAAGGATGTGATTAGGCATTTGCATAGCCTGCTGCACGGAGGTAGACTGAAACTGAAACCATGGAGGGAATTATACAAGCTATTTTTAAAGTCTGCTGCAAACGTTGCTTCATCAAGCTTTTATCTTTGCTGATTAATTATGTAGAATGAATGATGGTGAGTCGTCTTCCTATCTGCAGGCTCTGTGGAAGGCAGCAGAAGGAATTCAACCATGCTGTCTTGGGATGCTTACAAAGGAGCATTTAGCTAGTCAGTGTAGCAAGTGCCACAACATTGTTTTTTATCCCCTGGATGTCCTAGTGATACGGGTATCTCTCCTCATGCATGAGATTATTGATCTCCATGGCAATAATGAAAGACGGAAAGGTCAATTTTAAATGGGAACATTAGGGACCCCTTGTTATGACAGCAGTTAACATAAGCAATTTGTGCCCTTGTCTTTTGAGAAGATCTTAGTTATATTAACAATATTGATTTACCATGGGACAACCTTGGATTTATATCTTTTTGTGCTCACACCGGCTTTATGCAGCACTTCCAGAACAAAGTCATTATTGCTTTTGACAGCTGCAGACCCCCTGATTTTCTTTTACTCCAACACACGAGACACTCGTGTCCAGGCACCCAAGGGAGCCCCATCTGGGGGTCCACCATGGACTGTGGCTGTCCCAGAGCTGGAGACAGGCAGTGGGGCTGTGCTGCAGTGGTCTATAGTGTGGGGTGCAGCAGCCAGGTGTGTGGGTCCAGGCCTGGCAGGTCTGGGCGCAGCACTGGAGACACAGGTAGGGCACGGAGGACAATACAGTCGGATACAAGCGCATAAAGAAAGGGGGCAGCAGAGGATGTGGAGTTAGGGTGCTTTAAATGGGAAAAAAAAATGAAGAGCGGATGTGGAGGCACACAGTGGGAAACAAGGGTTTGGCAGGAGGAGGAGTGGGAGGAGTTGAAGGACTGATGGTCCCTGAGCTGGAGCAAGTGGGGACAGGGCCACCAACACATATCTGGGGTGTAACAACTACAGCTACCGCAAATGGCAATAGCTGTTCTTCCTAAACCTCACTTCTAGTTATTCTGTCATGCAAAAATTCCTTCCTTCCTTCCTTCCTTCCTTCCTTC
>VZSG01000587.1:288136-310564 GCA_013398315.1 Nothoprocta pentlandii | reverse complement strand
TTTCTCTTTTTTTTCCTCTTTCTATTCCTATCTTTCTCTCTCGGATGCAAAGGAAACACATGTCCAGTTGGACATATACTCGGAGGAACCAAATACAAATGAAAACTAACCCATTTCAACATTTCCTTGACAACCCATGTGCCTTTTTTAAACAGAATGTTTAGCTGTAAGCAGGAAGGCTGCTCTGCAATTTCTGGGTTTTTTTTTTTTGTTTGTTTGTTTGTTTGGTGTTTTTTGGTTTTGGTTTTGGTGTGGTCCAACTGGAATACAGACAAATTTGTGTGTGTATGGGGGGGGGGGGGGTTGTCCAGCAAGGGGGGAATTAGATATTTTAGTGTTATGAAAATTTGATGTTGTACTCTCAGTGAATGAGTTAAAGTGAGCAAAAGCAAAAGGATGAACTGTATAAAAGGCAGCCACAGACAGGAGGAAGCTTTGAATTAGATGCACAGTAAAGCAGGTAAGAGGTGAAGAATAAAATTTGGCAGGTGTTAAGCAAACTAGTGAGTAGGATGCAACAGAAAGGGTGTGTTTGAACAAACATATAACCGTGGGTTTATGAGAAAATCCTGAAAGAAAACACAGTTGCAACCTGTATATCTGCAGCGCTACTGAGCGAGAAAATGAAATGAAGAAACCGCCAGCGTGGCTTCGGGAAGGCAGCTTGTCACACCCAGTTAGAGTCCACAGGAAAAGCTAAGAACAGCAGAGTGAGCTAAAGGCAGCCAGAAGGGCATGGGATAATGGTGGCTACTGACCCGAAGAGGAAGCGAATCCCTTTTCAAAGAGGGAAGTGAAATAAATTGTTTTGAAATGGGAAAGTTGCTCAAGTATTCTGAAACTTCGTTTTATAACAAGAAAAATGAAGGTGGAAATGCTGGCTCTTAAGAAGTATTAGCAACGATGTAGCTGTTGACAAAGAAAAAAAAAATCCAGTCAGGAAAATATTTGTTAAATTAGCTGCCCTGACTAAATTCATCCAGAACATCGAAGGAATTATTATTGAATTATACATTATTCCTTATGTCTCTGATAAATGGTCATTAAGATGGGGGAAAGAATGTAGGGAAAGATTCAGCTGGTTGATTTAAGACTCCTATAAATAGAGAGGCGTCCACACATGGCTAAGGTATCAAATGACCATTATAATCAGTGGCAATTTAGGGCTTCGCCCAGTTGCTCACACACAGATATGGCCTGATGGCCCCAGGGGATTTGAGACATGCACTGAGGAATGAGAGATATATCACAGGAACTGCGGGAGACCCAGGGCTGGAGGCCAGGCAGGACAGAACAGGCCTCGGGCATCCCAAAACACACCTGATACCTTTCTTTAAGTGAGTGCTGAAGGTGGGAGTTAGCTCCCAATCAGGACTCTGGTGTCAGTCTCTGCACATGAGCTGGGTGCCTAAGTTCCCACTAAAGCCAGTGGAGAAATAGTTTGGTGTAGTTACTGACATTTAAAAAATCACAGATGAAGGTGAGGTCAGATAATGTCAATGGGCATCTACATTTGGCTGACACAAGAGCTCCTAGGACTCCTGGCCCTAGTTCAGCAGGACACTGGGCCTGTGTCAAATCTGCCAGTCCTGCGTAGATATCAGGTCTCCCTGGGCATCTCACATGCCCCTGGGAGACCATGAACTGAATGAGAGACGAGCCGTGGATTTTAAGGAAGGGGGAGTGATTCAGATTATTTGTGAGTGATGTCTCTGATCTCAGTCTTTGGTAAAAGTGTGAAACCGCCTTTAAATGACATTAACTTGAAGACAATTGAGTGTGGAGCAGTTATGGCTTTGAAAAAAGAAATCTAGGCACATTGCAAAGTGGCCAGCAGGTAATGCTAGCCCAGCAGCTGAGCTGAGGCACATGCAGGGAGACCTCCTCTCGCTTAGCTTTATTATCCTTGTCTAACTTCAGACATCTCTTTCAGAGACGTTTACACTGGAGTGAGCCATTCCCTTCACAGCTGTTGCAGAGAGACAGGCACCAGCACGTGATTCCTCTCACTCTAAAGCAGATATCTAAAACAGGTCAGAGATTGGCACTCTAAAAGGGTCTGTTTCTCGCCCATGGGGCTGCCTGGGCTGTGGGCATGCAGGGATCCCACATTTTCTGCCCTTGACCCATGTTCCCCACCATGCTCTGCAGGAGAGCTCGCTGCGTGTTTGTACAAAGGTGTCATCTCAGGCTAGAACAAGGCCTCCCATCGTTGCAGAGACACTAATTTTTCTCAAAGTTTAGAGTGGCTAAGTCAGGTCTCTGTATGTGCACATGGAAGAAAAGCAGCTATTTTCCAATAACTTGGAATCTCTTCCTCCTGGAGAGGTGATAGAAGGGCTAATTATGTGAGGTAAAACTTTGCAAAATGAAGCAAGAAGGGGACAGCTCTCCAGTGCTGCTCCACTGGGACATTTGCCCCACACACACACATGTAGAGGTAGGCTTGGTTCAGGTTGTGTTGGTTTCCACCTTGCACGGTCAGGTACCCTCCCCATCTCCTGCCATGTCCTCACTGGAGCTGCTGGACATTCTTCACCAAGGGATTTAGATACTGGGATTTTTTTTTTCCTTTTTCACCTGAGAGTCCCATACAGTGCAAGGTTATTTGGGTGCTCCTTTTGCCCACGACGAAGCAGGCCCCCAGGCAGAGGTTGTGGGACCTGCTCATGCTCCACAGCGTATGGGGAGCACCACGGGGAAGCCCTGGTCTTGTGATGGCTGCTCCCTGAGGCAGCTGAGCAAGCTGGTGGCCGGGCCGGGCCTGGCAGCTCCGTGGCGGCAGGAAATGAGTCAGTCAGCCGGTCTTTAGCCTCTGTGGCCATTATGGGGTTTGTTGCATAGCCATATTTAAAAACAAAGCCCGCATAGCTCTGGAGATGCCTCATCCCTTAAAGCCATCCTTTGTTTGCTGTGGGAAAGCAAATCACTCCTGTTGCCTGAGGACTGTGAGAAATGGGGCTGCGCTGACAAGGCCTTATTGCACCGAGGGGGGAAAAGATGAATAGGTTAGCTCTGGTCTGGGCTTTGCTGTAGTGAAAGTGAGGGACAAGGGAAACACAAGGGCAGGGGGGTTGGTTTGGGTTTGGCTTGAGTTTGGTTTTCCACTAGAAAAGAGGTTCAGGACCTGCCTTTCCGAGGCCATGAACCACAGCTTGAATCTGGATGGAGGATCCCTATGGGCATATTGGGGCTGTAGTAGAGGTTCCCATCACAGCACTTAGCAACCAGGGAAGTCCCTAGTCACTGCCACATCCTGGTGAAGGTCCTAGGAGGGACTCTGGGGCTTGGGAGTTCAGTGTGAACAGCCCCAGACACCAAGGGAGATAGACAGTGTAAATTCAGCGTGCTCGTTCCTGCTCCCTCGCACCATTTGATCTTCAACCTTCTTCTGCCCTGACCCCTGCCCAGGACTGGTGAGCTTGGATTTTGCAGGGAGGCGAGTGGAGGGCAGCCTGGGCCCTAACCAGGTATGACTTTGCTCTGCTACTGCTTCCACGGGGGCAATGGGGGTCAATAAAATGCCGGGGAGCGGGAGAGGATTCCTTCTGAGAGATGCACCGACTGCAACTGGAAGAAACTCAATTTAAAGAGATTAAGGTGAACATTAGAGCAGAAATTCCATGGTGATGACATCTGCAAAACTGCAGAAAGGAATTTGGAAAACCAGGCTTCTTAAGTACGGCAGGAACAATGGGGCATTGTAAGGCAAGCTGTGTTCCTAGGTAATAGCTGTATTAGAGCAATTTAGTGTTCGTGCTGTAGCTTACGTGAGTCACAATACTGCCTGGCACATAGATCACATACGATTTTGTAAAGATTATGTATGCACCTTGCCTATGACATAATTTTCTTCTGTCTCTTTAATGCAAGTTAAAAACTTATCTGAGCTAGGCTTGGGAGTTATGTAAGCTATCTGGTAAAACTCTTATAAATGCTCAAGGAATGTGACAAATACATTTTTGTTTTGCGTTAGTGAGTAAATAAAGTTTACAACTCCCTCTTTGCATTGGGTTTTATTTTCAAGCGGCTTTACAACGCAATGCAATACTTGAAAACCAGCTTGGGAATTCCTGACGTTATCTTATAACCAACACAGACTGGGGTTAGGAATGTGACCATCCACTATGAATAGTTCCCACTTGCAGCTTCAGTATCTATATTTTTAGAACTACTTATTTTAGGCCTAATGTATTTAGTGGTGGAGTAACTGGATTTTTTTCTTGCTGTGCTCATTTTCCTCTTAAAAAGCACTGCAGCATGTATGATTGGCTACCAGTGGTCCTTCTGTGATAGAAGGCTTTATTTTTTCTCATTTTAATATAAAAATGAGGAAGCAGTGAGCTTAGTATCTATTTAGCTAAGCATTTGCATGTTCAATTACTAGCTGAACGTTCAATCACAGAAGTTGCACAAACTAGTTGTAAAAACCTATTTTTAATAATTGGGCCATGTGTGGGTGTGCACATCTAAATATTTTACAAGCTGAACAACTACCCCGTAGTATTTTAAGGCAGAGATAGATAAATTATATGGCCATTTGACTGTTCATGTAAGCAGAGATTTGAAAATGAATATGCATAAGATCTTTTCAATTATAGTTCTCCGAGGCTGTCAGGTTTGGAGAGCATCTTCAGTGCACTTCCTGAAAACAAAACCAGCAACCAGGTCACTGTTGGAGCCCAGGCTTCAGTCTAGCAAATATTAGTGGTGATACAAGCACTCGGAGAGCAAGATCAGTAGGAGCTCTTGGATACTGTGACTTGCAGACCTGCCATGTTTCACTTTTAGGCACAATGAGGAACAGTCACTGCAAGATTTAGGTGCTTTGCAGCTGTCATTCCAGTGCTACAGTTCAATTCATCCCACAGGCTCCAGTGTGATCCCAGTGCCTTGGGGCTCTCAGACACGGCACAATCTATATTTTTAATTCCCAGACACATGGCGCATCAGCAGCCTGAGAGTACATGGCAAGGTCTCCTCTGAACAGCTCCTCATTCTGGCACAACAGGCTTGATCGTCACTCATGATCTTTGACTCCTTTTTGTTTAGTGGTGCATTTTTCGCAATATAAGTGAGGATCTCCATCTTTCCTTCTCCTCTTACCCCACTCCCATCCCAAAGCTAAGCTCCAGATTGCTGGTTTGGAGCTATCCTGCTAAGGTGCTGGTGAATCTGGGCAGGTGCTCAGGTCTGTGGAAGCTTTCACTGGCCAAACTTAGATATCTTTCTGGTGCACTGAAATTTTCAGTGCCATACCTGTAGAATAAGGCATACACATTCTGCTTCTTCTTCTTTTATTTTTTTTCCCTGAGTCCAAAGCTTTCTGCTTGTCTGTGATGTTATAATTACAGAAACTGAGTTACAGGACCATTAAGCAGGCTGTCAGAGACAAGTCTAAGACTAAGCCATGAACAGAATTTGTGAACTTGAGTGCGTGCATTGACTTAGACTGAAGGACATCATTTATGTTCGAGCTGCAGGCAGATAGCTTAGTGTTGCTATTTGAGAGATCTATCAGGATTTCCCAGCTGACTAATGCTACCTTCTGGCATTAAAAGCTTCCCTGTTGTAGCCAGTCCTACCGTGAGGCTGGTATTCCGTATCTGCTTAAGGTATTTATTGTTAGTGCTGTAATACTCCCTTTTAATTAATGGGAGGGTGGATGATCTCATATGTTTATCTGCTAGCAATTTTCTTACTTTTGAATAACTAGAGGCCTAAACTGGTCTAACCCCACTATTTTAAATGACTGTGGCTGTTATCTCAAATGGTAGAGGCGCCTGTGGCTTGGGGAAAGGCGTGCAGTTGTGTCCTTCCATGCTTCGGATAATACACATAGCCAGTTAACAACTGCAGCCAGAGTCAGTTCCAGCAAGTTCCTTGGAATAACAAGGAGCACAAGAGGCAATGATGACAAAAATGGAGCAGCGATGAGCTTATATGCGACACGTTCCCTTTCATATTTTTGCTAGTGGTGCTAGTGGTATTACATAGTGCTATGTAATACACATAACAATTATGTGTATTACATAGCAAATGGACTGGTGTCAATGTTGCTTCCATTTCCTTGTCTCTCTCTTCTGTTTTACTGAAGAAACAGCCAGCAAAGGAATCTGTAAGCTAGAACCTATGTATTTTCCTGGACTCTGCTTGAGTTTCCTGCTTACGCATATTGGTGCCAATGGGGCACATAATCCTCTGTCAGGTTAAGGCCCACGCAGACGCTTGTTCAAGCTACTGCTGGTGTTGATTAACATCGAAAGCGTCACGTGTTGATCCGAGGAAGCCGCCCCCGTCGCTGTGGGAGGCAGGAGGCCTTCGCCACCCCGCCGCAGCTGAGCTCACCTGTGCCAGCCCTGAACTATCGGCCTCGCAGCTCTCCTGGCAGCCTGACAAGGGAGTTTCTCCGCCCACGAAGCCTCAAAACCACCGAGGTTGGGAAAGCCAGCGGGAAAGGCCAGACAAGCCCACAGTGCATCTCCGGGTGGGAGAAGCACAGAGGAGGTGTCCACACGGGCACTGCCCACGGCACCGCTTAGAGCACGGGAGGAAGACGGCCCGGCCAGGGAAGACCCGTGCACAGATTTCAGAAAGTATGTTTTTTTCAGCAGTAAACAAACTATGAGTCACTGCCAGTCACATGGGAGCAAACGAGATTACAAAGAATGTATAAGTAAATAAATTAGCTCCCTTTAGTCATGGCAACAGCTCAGTGTTTCCACCCAACGGAACATATGTTTTATTCCAATTCATCTTTATTTCTCTATTTTTGTAGCGTTGTTGCCCTTGTACTTTGGGAAAATGAATTCTAAGGGAGTTTATTCGGAAATAATGTTCAAATTGCAGTTTTAATGCTAGGTCGCATTTGAAGACATGATCTTAATTTTTTGGCAGGCAGACGCGGGTATGGGAGGCACGGGGGAAGCGCAGTTTGATGGAGTTGTGACCGTCGCTTTCCTCCCTGTTGCTGCTGCTGGTGTCACGTGCACCCTTGGCCACTTGGTCCGGGAAGTGACCTGTTATCATTGCCCAGCAATTGCGGGTGCACATTGAGCACTCTATGTGTTTTACAGATAAGACCCACAAGGATAACTTCAGAGGTCTGCCCACTTGTGTCCCCAAGTATGAATGCGGGAATATTGCAGCCTGCAGAACCATGTCTCTCCAGGGAATGCTCTATTAAAAATTATGCTTCTTTTCCAATCCCGTTCCATGACATCTGCATTTTAGCATCGTCAAAGTGATCTGTTCTCTACAGATCTGACATGGATAGAAATCTCGCAGGAGAGCTGCACTCTTTTCCTCGCCCTGATGTTCTATTCTTTCAAAAGTGATATTCTGATTCAGGCATAATAGGAAATACTCCAACAATTACATAAATGCTTTAAAAATTGTATATTCTTTATAACTCCTATATCCCCTGTCCATGCCTGAAGACTGCTTACTGAAGCAGTTGGAAATTACTGAAAGTTGGAAATTACTGGAATCACCGCCTGATTTAAATCTCTTTTTATACAATTCTCATCTGTAAACTGCCACAACTGGATATTGCATTTTTCACTAAGATGCGGAAAGACTTCAGAGACCATTCAAAAGAATTAAATTATCAAAATATTCCTTTTATTCAAGTTTTTTAAAATTTTATTATTTTTTACAAAGCCATTTGCCCATTGTTTTGGTCGCTCTTTATGTGAAGTGGAAGGAATTTAAGTAGATGGCACAAATACTTTTTCTGGTATAATCTCCAATGTTTATAGTAAAGGAAAAGCCTTATTACCAAAGTCTTTTTTTTTTTTTTTTCCCAGTGCAACTGCTTTCATATGTAAGTGACGTTGTAGCATACATCTGTCCTAATTGCAGAATTCACCTGATGCTGTTCCAGCATAACTGATATAATTTCTTAATAAAGAAAACTGCAAAAATACATGTGCAGCAATCCTATAAATCTCCTCCTGTTCTAAATGAAACACTGGAATTCGGTTTCAATTTCGAAGTCGCTTGACCAAAAATGTACTTCGCCTTTTTGCTCCACTGTATTTCCCATAATTTCCATGACAATGTTTTATAGAAAAATATAACTGATGGCAAGAGAGGGAGCAGTGTGGAGAGGGCTTTAGCCCCTGTATGTATCCTCAACTACTGCACTCTTTGCAAAACACCTAGGAGGCCTCTCGCTCGCTCCTCTCTGCCATTTATACTAGAATTCTTTTAATTCCCAGTCTTGCAAAGATCTTTAGGCTGCAGCAAATTAGATCTCCCTGTCAAACTCTCAAGTCTCTCAAAATGGGAATATAGCTTTAGTAAAAATTTAAAATAGGGACCATAACAGCTTATTCATGCAGGAAACTTAAAAGGCTGTGGGATTTGTTCCAGTACGGTAGATAACTTTTTCATTATCGGTGGTAGTAATAATAATCTCAGTTCTGTGATTCAGTTTATAGTGGTCTTAATTTATTATCAAGGATTTTATTTTTAATAATAAAAGTGAGGTGGGTAGCCAAATTCTGTTAATGGTGATTAACTCCAGGGATGCAGAACTGAAGGCCACTCTGAAGAGTGCAAGATGAGTAGAAGGAAAAATTCATATGGATGATAGATTTTACGCTCTTATTCTTCTGAGTACATTTTCTTTAAGGTATCTTTTCTTTTATTGACATTCTTAACAAAACAATTTAAATAGTACAATTTAAATAGTACAAAAACATATTCAAGTCCAGTTACTGGTGAGAAGGACATTTCTAATGAAATCTGCACAAGGTCTGGTTGAGTAACACGTGGGTTAAAGTATAGTAAGCACAGTAAGAAAGGCTGTGTAAACAAGTAATGATTCATTGTCTTATCTTTGAATTAAAAGAACTAATTTAGATATAGATTCCACGTATTATGGTTTGAGTAAAGAACTGATTCTATGATCTATATTGCCTTATTGCCAGATTGTTGCTGTTTGAACTCGTGGAAAAAAATGGTCTGAATAAATCACGGCTCAGACTTTGCTATTTGTGGTTTGCTTTTATTTGGATTTTTTTTCTTTCAAGGATGGAAAGTAGATTTTTATAAAAGAGTCTCATGGAGAAAAAGTAAATTAATTCTTTTCAAGGCAATCTATCTGATTCGAGCTGTTCATTTAATAAAGAGAAAAGTGAGATTGAAAACCAAATCTCCAAAGGCTGGCTCTGGTAGAACAAGAAGGTAAGACTTTATTCATCTCTACTTGTCAAGAAATGATACTATTAGTCCCTAAGCTTCTGTATAATACATATGTGGGGCGAGTGGTTAAGGAATAGATTTTCTGATTCTTATATACCTAAGGAAAGAAACAGAGGGCTGTATTTTTGTTTTGTTTTGTTTGTTTTTTAACACTTTCGAGCTATCAAAAGCACTTGAGGCAAAGTATTCTCATTTTATGAATGTAAAAACACCTATTTTCGTGTGGAGATGGTGGATGGGAGCAGTGAAGTCAATAATGCTCTATTGAATTTCCTTTCTGATAATGAATTACTTTTTAATCAAAGACAAGGCTCCTAATTGCTGTATGTTCATTCTTTACTGTCTTAAATCTAGTTGTGTACAAAATATAGCTGCCTCGTGGGATATTGTAGCAGTGAATGGAACTGTATATATTAAAATTTTCACATTAGTGCAAATGCAGTTGATATTTACATTAATATTTTGGTGTTCTATGAATCAGAAACACTTTCCTAATTGTTTTCATTTCTGCTTATAGGTAGCATGTCTGGGCAGAGTTGATTATGCAGTGACAGTGGGAGAGATAGAGGTACCTGTGGAAAAGGCACCAACAGCAACATTCATATTTAGCTCTTTTCTTTCCATATTTACATTCATTTGCAGTCAGAAGTTTTGTTTTGATTTATTTTATTTTCTTTTGAAGACTCCATTATTTTCAGAAGGTTTGGTGGGGGTTTTGTGGTTCCCAGCTTTAGTCTACCTCAAGATGTTATATAACATGTACCATCTTTTTTTTGTCTGAGATTCTTGGCCAGCCATAACAGAGGCAAAGGTTACCTTTAAAGTTACGCAGAAAATGCAAAACCTTGTGTGCCTCAGAGTATTTGTTTAAGTAAGGAAAGTTTATGCAGCTCAAGAAAGAATCATTCTGTGAGGAAATTCAATTTCTGCATTTTTTTTTATCTCATTTCCTCAGTTGCCCTATCATCCCCTGAGCCCTACCCTTTCTTTAGGAGCCCACAGCAAACAGGGGAAAATGCATTGAATTTAATGTCTGGCTTGGGGAATTCTTTGAAACAGGAATGTTTGTCCATTATAGCTGCCTGCGCTCGGCATTTGTTTTATTTTGTTTTGCTGGCTGTAAGGACACGAGTACTCAAAAGAGAAGGAGTGCTCACCGTCCTTCTCAAAATATTGTGGTTTGGCTGGAGAGGTTTAGACTAAACTGTGGCGTTATATTGGCTCTCCCCATGAGGGTCTGCTTTGGTCTTCCAGGTTTTGTGGGGGTTTCTCGCCATGCGCCTCTCCAGTCCCGCTCCGTGTAGCTTCAGTGCCAGGCAGGGCTGATTTTGGGATGGTTTTGTGTTAATTGTGGTCAGTCAGCCTGAGGCAGAGGGCAAAGCCTTGGCATGGTGGTGTGGGGCTGTCTGGGGAGCCACCCCAAATTCACCCATGGTGGTGAGGGCTGTTGAGGAGCTGCAAGGTCTCAGACGCGACATGTCCTGAAGAAAGGGACACTTGTGTCTCCCCAGCATCTGGGCACAGAAAGCTATTTTCAAAGCTCTGTGGGAAGTCACGGGTCTGTGGTATTTCAGAAAGGGTGGGAGAAGCTCTTTGCCATTGCAGCAAGGTCTGGATCTGTCCCTCCAGCCAGAGCTTCATCAGTGTGACCATGAGGGACAGTCACGGGCATGTGATGGGAGCAGTCACCAGGCGCAGCTTCTGCAAAGCGGCCGTCACTGCAGGAAGCATCTCACAGGCACCAGATCCTGACCTGCCCAGACTGGTGCACGAGTCCTCCTGCTTCTCGAGGGGCTGGAACTCCTCCTCAGGGATGTTCAGCTCCCACAGCACCCCCATTTCCCCAGGGCGTGGGTCCCAGCAGCACATCCCGCTGCGGAGCAAGGTGCAGGCAGCCGGGAGCAGTCCAGGCACCAGGGCTCCGCGCCCGAAGAAACCAGGTTGAAACCAGGTTGCTGTCAGTCCAGGAGCAAACCAGTCCGGCAGCCTCTCGCTTGCTATTTTCCCATGTGCTGGGAAGCAGCAACACTGCAGAGAGCTGTGGAGCACCCCTGAGCAGGGGATTTGGATTACACCTCCCCAGCTGCACAGCCTGCCCCAGCGCTCCGGCCTCAGGCACATGCAGGGGATTTTGCCTGGTGATCTAGTTTGCTTTCCAAGAGGGCTTTCATATGCGGGGACAGGTGCTCAGAAATGATAATTAACTCACGTTACATTGCTAATTATATTGTTACTGTTCACACGCTGCTGTGGCTATACATGGCTTTGTAAAGGAAAACATGAGGAAAAGAGAACTGGATTGAGTGGGGTTGTAATTTGAAGTTCTCATGTTCTCAGTTTCATAGTTCTGCAGTGGAGCACTCGCAGTTTACTACAGCTGATGTGCTCTGCCTTTTACTCTGGACGTAATTTTCCCAGTGTAAATGCTTATTTCAATCAAGGGATTTAATGTTTTATACCTGGTTCATCAATGTAATAGCCGAGCTAGTGAATATTCAAACCTGAAGCAAACATTCCCTGTGCACGAATAAGTGAGACATGCTTAAGGGAGAGATGCCTTCACTTCTCATTTGCCCCAGCTGCGCAAGATCTATCTGTGGTTTATGGTTCTGTTTTATAGCAGATACATCTTATTTCCTCAAACTCAATGAAAATGAACACAGTAATCACTGATCACATTTGATTAGTCAGTTATACTCTAAATGGCAGCACAGCATCATTTTGTAGTAGGAGACAAAACACCTGAAAATGTGGCAAATTGCTTCTTGTACGCGTGCCGTTTCTTCCCCGCTTGTCCTGTTGTGAACAATCCCCACAAATATTTCCATTTATTGGCCGTGCTGATTACATTGTTCACTTCGCAACTAGCAGACAAATGCAAGTTTCATTAAAATTCTGGCTTTATTAAAAATGTGGACGAGAACACATCCACTTCTGAGGAACGAGTGCGGGACAGGACCCTTAGGAGAGGCAGCAAACCCAGGAGCTTTGCTGGGCAAGTTGAGCCCCAGGCCGTGAGCGGACGCAGAGCTCCGGCGTCGGGAGCTGCCCGAGCCGGCAGCAGCTGCGGGTCGGGACAAGCAGGGCCCCGCTGGTCTCCGGGGTCACGGAAATTACCGAGGGCGCAGCCGGCCCGGCGGAGGGCACGGCCTTGTCGCCTCCTTCCTCTCATCCCAGAGATACAGTCGCCCACATTCCACTCAGCTATTGGCAGCAGAGGAGTTAGGGAAATTCAGCTGTTAATCCCGTACTCAGCTCCTTCGTTCTACAATCTTTCAAGTTTCCCAATACGGGATCTACCTCCCTTCCTGGTCTTTACTTTTTTCATTTCAATAACAAGATACTGCTCCCTAAGGCTGAAAGTCTGGGATCTTTGTTTCTTCGTCAAACCCACTTCCACTGAAAGGACATAAAGGATTTGTTTCTAATACATAAGAATAGGCAAAATAAGCTGCTTGTACCGGATTGTTTCTTGTCTAAGCACAACTACCAATGTAAGCTGAAGAAATCAGGCACTTGCTCACATAGTAAACCTAGTGTTCAAGAAGTCTAGGTAACACGGTCATTCCTAAATCACAAATATATATTTTATTTTGCGGAAATCTCTCTTAGGTGGCCAAGGATGCCTCCCTGCACTCCCACAATTACTCAGTGCTGGCAGCAGGGAGGCAGGCACTGCATGTGGCACTGCTCCCACTCGCTCGTGGCATGACTGGAGCTCAATGAGTTGCTCAGGGCTTGGCCCAACCAAAGGTCTCAGTGATGAACAGAAGATCTATGCATTACTAAGCCACCTGTGTTTGGCACTGCAAATCCATACCTTCCTCTTGACCTCGGGATTCCCTGGGCACCTTGGGCTCTGCCTCAGCACGTGCTCTGACCCATCCTTGATGCTCTTGTCATACATGGGCCTGACCACCATCTGAAAACAGAGCTTGCTATGAGGACCCAATACAGTGGCCTTCCTTACAGCAGGCTCCCAAAAAGAGGCTCAATCCTTGCAGAGAACATGCAGGTGGTTGCACAGCAGCTTTAACTACAAGCACTCTCATCTGCTGTTGAAAGTAAATGAAAGATTTACAGAGCCATAGAAAGGGCTGTCATTGCTTAAAGCATCAGGCTCCCACCTGGAAAGGAGAGAATCCTGCGGTTTGCTTTTACATTGCTGGTTAAAATGTGAACAAAAATGGAGAGTGGGATCCCATCTCCCAGCTGGCAAGGACATTTTGGGTTCCCTTAGCTGTGGCCCGTGCGGACAGCGTGGGAGCTCCCAGACCCTGGAGCTGGGCTCTGGCTGCTCCGGGCAGGGAGCAGCAAAGCAGGATGCTGCTCCGAGCCCTCTCCTCAAAGGATCTGGTTTCACCATCCCTGGGATCCAACCCCCCAGCCTGCTGCTCACCCCGAGGCTGGCGGTCCTGCTCTTCCCACCCCCTTGCCCCGGTGTCCCTCGGCAGGGTGGCACTGGGCACCCTGCAGGGACCCTGGCTCGCGGTGTGGGTCTCACGCCGGGGCTGCTTCGCTCCAGCCGCCCAGGGGAAGGGAAACTCTCTAGCAGTGAATGGATTAGTGAAGGTCTGGAGACTGAAGAATCAATTGGGCACTATTGGCTCGACTTTATTAAGAAAAGGATTCATGAGCGCTTTCCTGAGCACAGGCATTTGTCCAAATAGTCGCATACAGCCCAGATCGTGGCTGAAGGGGGAAAATGTTCGTTCTCTCCTAGTTTTGAATAAGCTTCTTCTCCAGGAGGATAAACATTTACGATTTACTCCAACAGTTAGCCTTAGGGAAACCACAAGTGTCTGGAGAGAGGTTTACATTTGTTTCAGGTAATCAATTGTTGTCAGTCAGCAAATAATTAATCTGAATTAAAAAGAACTCAGGCTGTATGTGTCAAACACGCACGCTTGTCCTGCACTGCTCCAGGAAATGAAGAGTGGCTCAAATGCAGCCCTGATGGCACAGGTTGCTTCCTTCTTTCCATAAGTTCCACTTCCAGAAGGGGAGCAGAGATCCAGCAGAAGCTTCAGAGCTTGCAAAGGTCTCTCTGAAGGTCCATCATCCCCTCCAGAGGGTAGGGGAGGGCACATGAGCAGAAAATCATCTGGGCTCAGAGACACATACATTTAAAAGCAGTGCAGCATTTATCCAACCGAGGGGGCAAATCACGGGCAGATATATCCCCCAAGCTGTTTCATTCTGCTAACGCTTGTTTTGCTACCTGTGTTTTTATGCTGCCTTCAGGTCCATGGCAATGGCTTGCCCTCCAGTCCACTTTTCCAATATTTAACCAGCTCCAATAAAAGAGGTAAGCAGGAAGTGCCTTCGAAGTAACAGCGTAGGTTTAATCTTAAATCACAGCACGAAAAAAAAAAAAAAGACAGAGGGCCCATTTCAGGTATAAATTTTCTCTACTTGTTGCTATATTAAAAAGAGAAAAGAAAGGTGTGTCAGGAGTTAATTCTTCTACCATTTTCCTTTCTTTTTGAGCTGGCACTAACCATGATAGCATTTCCATTATGTGCTGTCTCTGGTGTATTGCTATCAAAGCACACAGAATTTTTCCATTGAGTGGAAAATTGGCACGGCTTTCTTGTTTACAACTGCAAAGGTAACAATTCTGATAAAGAAATGGTCTGTAATTATGCTACTTCTAGCTAAATTGTGGGAACAAATAACGTACCATTGAGTCAGCCTGGCCAGTGCACATGCTATCCTTAAAGCCAGCACGGATTCCTCCTTTCGGAAGCATCCCTCCTCGGAGAAGGTTTTGCTCCCTTTCTGACTTCCTAGCTTCAGCAAATCAGAGAAGTTGATCACCCTGCAAGTGTAATTTAAGGGTTTTTGCTCCAATCTGCGCTCTCCATAGGTTCAGCTTTGGCAGAAGGGTGTGAAATGGACTTTATGCCACAGATCAGAGGCAGCAAGTGGAACTCTGGGCTGCAAGGTAAGCAGGCAGGTGTAAGGACCTCAGAAGGGCTGCTGCCCATTCAGATTCCACACGCTGTCTGACAGATGAAGTCAGTTCTAGGGCTAAAACACAAGCCCTGCTATAGCCCTGCTACAGCAATCGTGCTGTAAAGATCCATAGGTAAAGGAGGGTAGCACAAGCCTGGCTAAGAAAAGAAATACTGAAGGTGTCTGAAAGTAGATCTAGACTATTTAGAAGCATTTGGAAAGAAACAATTGAAAAAATATAAAACAAAACCCAAACAGGCTTACTATTCTCTGAGCGCTTTCTCCCTGTGGATCTCCGAGCGCTTTACAAACATTCATTGAGTCTCTCAGTGTCTCCGTGAGGTATCATGACACCTCTGTTCTTCCAAGGGCAAGTAGTGCCATTTGTGGGTGCCCATACTGAGATACTGGGAAGTTTCAGAGCTGCGGGACACCCAAAAGAGCCAAATGCAGCCACACACCTAACTCATGACCTCAAGTAGGTGCTATTTGGAAATGGGCTGGCAAACAGTTATTTCCACCTGCCTCCTAGTAAAGAATTGCTTGGAAATAAGCATTTTCAAGTATTTCTCCAAGGAGAGCAAGAAAGTTCTTATCCAGGGAAAGCTAAGCCTACAGCAGCCTAATCAAAGATGCGATTTGGGCAGTTAGGGCTGCAAGGAGAAAATACACAGCATACTGTGTGACTCACAGCGAACCTGCAGGAGCAGATGAAATGAGTGCGAGCCACGAGCTCTTCTGTAAACAGTTGCAAAGTCAGGGCCACTCAAAGCACAGGGCGCCGCGTTACTGGGCGCCCATTACAGCAGGGTGCTATTCCAGCCCCCCACGCTGCGACGCTTGCTCAGGCTGTGCAGGACTTGCTCAGGCTCCCGCGCCCGGTCCGTGCAGTCGTGGGGTTTACCCGGCGCTCGGAGGGCGCAATCCCCTCTCGCTGCGGTTCACGCCAGGAATTCCCCTTCCGTGGGCAGCGCTCGGCGCGCCGGGCCCAGCGCCTGCACCATCTGGGGCAGGAATGGGGGGAATGCAACCACTCCCTGCCGCCCTGTTCCCAGGCAGCCACCCACGCGGGAGCATCCTCCTTTCCCGGGAACTCCCGGGGCAGCTGAGGCTGCCATGGGCACGCTGACCACCACTGCAGCGGGAAGCACCTCGGGCCTCAGCTCCTAGGTGATTTTCCTGTGGTTTCTGGCTAGAGAGGCAATTAATTATGGAAAACGAATCAGTTGTGCGGGGAGGCGCAGGGAGAGGAAATAATCTTTTCCCGATGTGCAGAAGAACTGCGAGGATTTGGCATTATCAATATAATGTAAATGAGCTGCAATTAATAGCGGCTTACACAATTTGCCCGGTTCACTAGGGACCTCACGCAACAAACATGAAATCCGAGGAGAGCAACTGGCGTGCATGCAAAAATGTGGGAAACAACTCATCTCACACACATCCACATCTCAACGGGCGGGTTTTCTGAAACCCGGAGCAGAACCGAGCACTAGTTTGAGGTCAGAGAGCTGCTGGGCGCAGCGGCCCGGGACGTTTGCTCCTGGACGTGCTGCGGATTGCGCAGCCGCCCGATCCACAGTCACAACGTTCCATCTCCCGCTCCAGAGAAGCCCGGACATGAAACAGCCGTGATGGCTCCAATTTGCACAGCTATGTGGAACATTTGTCCAGAAGAGCCTATGTCTTGCCAGTGGGAGAACTTGCTCCGAGCAGCACTGGCCGCTTCTCCTCTTCACTTGCGAGATGGCTCCGACTCAGAGGACTGTCCAGATTCTTCTGTTTCATGTGCCCATGTGATGTCACAGGCTACAGAGAAATACAGGTTTATTTATATTAATAGGGAAAAGTATTAGATTAATGAGTATAAAACCTAGAAATTCAACAGATCCACTTTTTTTTTTTTTTTTTTTTTTTTAAGAAAAAGCAGCACCTGACATATTTCAGCTGAACACTGGAAATTTCAGGTAAATCAGAACGGACTTAGTTGCTGCGAGTCATAAAACTAAAACACGATGCCTGTATATAATGCCTTCCATCTGAGCATCTCAATGCTTTACATCTACAAATTAGCCCTCCAACATCCCAGTGAACTATGACTATAATCATACAAAAAGTAGGGATTCTAAACAGCCGAAGATTAACTAAATACCTCTGCAGAGCAGGTCAGTGACAGTGAGAGCAAGAAAACACAGCTCAGGAACACTGATATCTGAATTATTTCTTTAATCTCTAGGCAATACCTGCATGTAATAGAGGCATCTATAAGAATGGTAGTGGAGAGGACGGTGAGGTCAGACATGCTCAGCCATGCCTGGTTGCTGTCTTTGCGTAGCTGTTTAGAAATGCATTGGTATAAAGCTAAAAAAGAAGAAAAAAATCCAAGAAAGCTATATCCATGTTTGGCAGCCTCATTTTTTTCCAGCTTTTTTAGTGGCAAATAAAAGTATTTCCTGTGAGGTAATAAACTGCACAAAACAATTTTGAATACTATCACATTAAAATTAATTTTACTTTATCTTGATTTCAGTTAAAAACACATATTCATCATTCTGTAGAGCTGAAAGATTCTCCATGTCTGCTCTAAGAATTCTGTGTTTCCATATTCTTTTATGGGATATTTATATTTGACTAGTGATTTTTGTATTGTTGGCTTGAATTCAGTTTTTCTACTCTACATAGTTTAGTAATTTAATTTGTAACTGATGAAGTCACAATTTCACTTTCAATAATGTTGCTTCTTTAAACTATTTTTCTTTCAGCTAATCCTAATTTTAATTAGTTACAGCAGCAATTGATTGTACTGATGTACGATTCAATTAATTCCACAGTGGTGAATGAGGTTATTTGCTGAGTGACAGCAAAATACCAGAGTACACAGCACTTTACTATAATTATACACCACATATACTGGAAACAGAGGTTCACCATCTTGTATATCAAAATTATGACTTTAAAGTAACATCTAGTAACTTTTACTTTGAATGTTTATTTGTGTAACAAAACTCGTCTAAAAACACCTTCAAAGAAAGGTATAAAAGACACTATATTTTTAATATACTGCCTTCTCCAGTCTTCTTTATGCATTTCTCATTACAAAATAAGGAAATGTTATTTACTGAGTGTAGACATTTTAAGCTTTGTAACACTAAGAAGGAATTTTTAAAAATTACCAGGCAAAAATTCTTGAAGTTTTTCATCACAAGTACATGCAGATAATCTTGGTTAGCTATTGCACATCCAAAATCCTTAGATCCTATTATTGTAGATGAGATGTAGCGAAAAATCATACTTTTTGTGATCACACTATAGTATTTTTTTTTCAGTTTCGGATTGAAATATGAAATATAGACTACATTTCCATGCTTTCTGATTCATTCAAAGCAGGTATGGCTATGCATATGGCAGCTATATGCAGCCTTGTAGGCTGCAGATGATGGATAGATCTGTGTAGCTGTACACTAAACCCTTGATTTCTGAGAGATAACGGTCTGCATTAAGCAGTCATACCCGAAATGCTGCAAAAAGCTGAACTTTATGCTGGCCTATAGGAGCAAATAACCACTTACACTATCTGAACTAATTCAGATTTGCCAACCTGGGCATTCAAAAACCCAATCAGGACACCAGCAATCATGAAACTCATGTAAAATAGCAATTTAAAAGCATGATGATTTTACTTTTAATTTACTTATAGGTTTCCGAGTTCATAGGGATCAGGCCTACAAAACTTCTCCAGTGTGCATGAAGGATGAAAATGTTTTCTGAAGGTTGAGTTTCTTGCATCACCGTATGATTCTTGCAGCTGGCACATTAAGAGATGGCAAATGGGTTGTACAACAATGATAATACCGCAATAACTGGCAATGCATTTTTCAAAGGCAGGGGCTACGATTAGTCATCAGTCTTTGTAAAAGCCATGGAAAGGCTAATAAGCAGAATTTATTTCCTCCTCTGCAGTCAAAGCTGTGCAACTCGGTGACACCGGCGAGAGCTCTTGGGGCTGAGCTCAGCCCTTGCTTAGGAGGTTGGTAATGAGGGCTCTTGATGCACAGCGCAGAGCTGAGCAGGGAGTTAGGCCTAAGCCAGCGCTATTTTACACGGCAGTCGAGCTGCCTTTACTCACAACCTGCTTTTCCAACCTCCGGGCCTGAAGCGTTGCCGCTGCCCCCCTGCTCCATCTGCCCGAGGTCCCGGGGGGAACGGATCGACATGAATACGGATCTGCCGCTCACTCCTACCTTTCCCACCCCTCATCAGGCTCCCGTCTCCAGACTGGCAGAGGCTGGAAGGGCTCTCCTTCCCAGCGCAGCTGCAGCGCGACTTGCAGCTGGTGGCTCCCTGCTGAAACTGGCTTGGAAAGCTTGGATGAAGGCCCGTCAAGGATGAGCTTCACTCATCGTCAGTACAGATTAACAAAATACAAGCACAAAAAAAAAAAAAAAAAAAAAAAAAAAAAAAAAAAAAAAAAAAAAAAAAAAAAAAAAAAAAAAAAGAAAATCAAAAACATTCTTTAAAAACAAAGAAACTACTGTATGGTTCCCTGGGTCCATGTGATCCGTAACTTTCCCTGGGATCTACGGCTTCTGCAGCCATGTTGCCAACCCCAGCTCTGCGTTAGCGACAACCCGCCCTTCTTCTCCTACATTGCCTCTCCCCACAAGAGGAGGAGAATTAACTTGCGGTCCGGAGCAAAGTCCAGGGTGGGCAATTCCGTGTAGCCGGCACAACCTACCCGGGCTGCGGGACTCGCTCTGAGCGGGGCCTAGCGCTGCCTCGGGCGCCCAGACGTGAAATGGAGGCCGTGCTGCGGAGCCCGGGCGCTCAGCGGCAATACTCCGAATTTCAAAACTGTACAAAAGACCAGCTTTAACCTTTGAATAGACTTCAAAAGACATCCCCCAGCACATTTTCACTTTCAAATAAGCAAACGAATCACGGGGCCCTGACATTTCCAAAGCCCAAAACGCAGGTTTGTTTTCCTTGCAGAAACACACTGAATCTTAGCAACTGTCTAAAAGAGATTACAACAGAATTGATCATCATAAAATGTGATCTGCTGATAGACTTAACTTGCATTTTTACAGCACCTTTGGGTAGCTTTGGCCCATTGAATGGGAGAATGTGGATATATTTTGAGCTCTAAGGCCACGTTCTTCCCCACGATGTTCTTTGTAAATGTCATTGACGATGCGGCAGTCATGCAGCGAGGGGGAAAAGCAGCTGTGTTACTGTCAGGCTCAATTAGAATCAGTGTGCAAACACACTTAAGTGACTCAGCAGTAGCTAAGTGAGTATCTGGGACGTGTCCTCCCCCAGTAGCGGGCAGGCAATTCCCCTTTGCGGACATGGGACTCAAGCGTATGCTTTAAGCAGAACCGGTACAACGTGTGGGAATGCATACCCTTTCAGAAACAGGCTTTCGGGGGGAAGGAAAAACACATTAGCATCGCTTCCAATACATTAAAGTTAACTTAAACACAAGCAGGGAAATTTTCTGAAAGCTGTTATTAAGATGAACATTTTTTTCCCCCAGATTAGAGAGTATTAAAAGCCACCTTGTTTGCTGCAGAGCACCTAGTGCTTCCATCTCTCTCCACCTCCCTTGTGGCATAGAGTTGCACCAACACACAGGTGAACAGAGTTTATTGTAACTGAGTTTATTGGATATGCAGGACGGGGAAGGAGACTCCATTCCGAGGTGGCAAACCTGTCCCAACCACAGTGAGGGGTAAATGTATCCATGTTTCTTGTGCCCGTGAGACTGCAGGTTGTGGCACTGCCTTCCATGAGCAACTGGCCGTGGGACCGGCTACGCACACAGGTAGCGTCGCATGCGAAACGGGTGGCCATAAAAACAACGGCAGAGACAAACAGCCCAAATAAAAGCCAAAGGAAAATACAGATTTCCAACCCCTTGTTCAAGTTATGAGTGTCAAGTTGAATTGAGGGCTGTTATGCAACCATGGGGTAAGTGTTGCACACCCTTTGGATTTGTTATGTGGAGGCGGGAGCATGCAGTCGACTGCTCCCTTAACAACGGCAAAGAGAGATCCCTCTGTTGCTTCACCATCTTCTCCTTTATTTTCACTATCCAGTTATAGCCTTGGGCAGGGAGAAATATTCATGCTGCTCTCTCCTGTGTATATATTTTCTAAGGACTGCACTCTTATGCATATGCAAAAGTATATGCTTTGCATATTTGCTTTCTCTAGCCAAAATACTGTGCCCACTATCCACGTGCTGCTTTCACCTCTGTGCAGATTCCCCCGTATTTGTCATCTGCTCGTATTTAGAATTTAATCCTAGCTCAGATCTTTTAAATAATAGTTATTCCAGAGATAACAGCTAATTGCGGTATTTCAAGAAGTGTGCATTAATATTTCAGTAGGCTCAACATTTTTGAAACACCAGCCGGAGCAGCCTGCTTGAATTCTTTGCTGCTGAACCATAAGGTACTTCCAGCAGACAGGCAGGCAGAGCTCCTGTCAAAATACCTCTCGCAACCCTCCTTGCAGTATCTTTTGTTTGTCGAAAGCCATAGCTTGGAAAACCATCTTTAATGGATCATTCCTTAATATAATCACTTATATTTAACAACAGCAAGCTTCAGGTCCTTAAATCAGTCCCTTGCATGAAGACAATGTGTTCATTTAAATGCCTCCTTAAAGCATTCTTCTTCCATAGACCCCATTGGCATTAATTTGCTAAAGCTAGGTGTGAGTTTTTAATGTTTTTTTTTTTTCCTTCTGGACATCTATAAGGCCCTGGGATGACTCGATTGCTGGGCGCCTTGTGCTTGCGAACCCTTTCGGAGACGTAACTCCGGCCTCGTGCACCAGTGCTCAAAGCGCCTCGGAAAAGTCTCGTCCGGCCCCGTGTTTGGGAACAGAAACGTGCAGCTCCCCGGATAAAAGTCAAATGTGCGCGGGGAAGGGCTTGAGAGGAGAGGGGAGTTCTGCTCTTCCACGCGAAGTGTCCCTGGCAGGAAGCAGGGCCACACGTGGCCCTTCCCGGTGCATCCAGGAGGCACAAAAGGCAATTGGCTCTTCGGAAACCAACAGCTGAATGGTGGAGGAATAAGTAAAAGATGACAAGGGGAAGAGGGAGTTTGTTCAAAGAGTTATCAGCTATTGAAAGGGGAACAGAAGGAACCTCAGAAGCATTTCTTAAAAAGGAAAAAAAAAAAAAAAGGAGTTTAAGGGCTGTATCTCCGTGCTGTTTGAGCTGTATGTGCGCTAAGAGCTGCCCACTAATTTT
>VZSG01000587.1:231349-286096 GCA_013398315.1 Nothoprocta pentlandii | reverse complement strand
TATCGCTGTTTATTTATCTTTTAATTATTCCCGCAAAGCGCGTGTCAAGAAATGTATGCTTTAAGGAAAAAAGTTCTTTTTTTTTTTTTTTCCCCCCCTCTTTTTTGTTCTGCTCCCAGGGGATTTACCCCAGGGCATGTGGGGCAGGCACAGAAGTGCCCTGGGTGGCAGAGCCGCTGGCCGGGGCAGCGGGTGCCCCGCGAGCAGGACGGGGGAGCCCAGGAGCTCGGCCTCCTGCCGGGTGGGAATATTCTGGTAGGCGCCCGTGTGCTTGCCGGCCTGGACTGCTTCCTCTCTCCTTTCCTTTCTTTACTTTCAGCTTTACTAGATCTAAAACCACTCTTTTTTTGTTTTGTTTTGTTTTTTTGAGGATTAGAGCGGCCATCAGTACAATACCCCACCGATCGGCATCAGTGGTAAATGACAGAAAGCTGAGCTGGAGCAGAGCAGGGTAGATAAATTACATGGCTCGTTTAAAAAGCACCCTCCCCTCTTGGGGCGGGAAATGTATAAGTTTGTAAATGGATTAGCCCCAATTTTAATTAAAAGTGGGGCCCCACGAGTGGATAGCCTTCACTGGAAGGCCGGGCACAGAGGCCCATCCGAGACAAAGTTGTTAGATGAGGACTTGGGTCTGCAATTCAGGTTTGACTTGTGACTGGCTAATCATGTGTGTCCATGTGCTGTAGTTTGTATGCTAAGAACTCCCACTGTTTTTTTTTTTTTTATAGTCCATATGGCCGCCTGTGTGTGTTGGAGCAGTATGGTGGACTGGAAGTAGTTTAACTCCAAAAGGCCTTTTCATTTTGTATTTATTAAAACTTGAATGAATAATTAAAGCTCAACAGAGATTTAAAACATTATCTCTCTAACAGGATTCTGTTTCTTTTGCTTACTCTGAAGCAGTACTTGTTTCTGAGGAGGGAGACCCTTGTAGCTGCTTAATACAGGAGACATGGACCTCTCCTTAATGAAACATGGTAATGCCCTTATAAAAACAAATCTGCATGGCCCAACCACGCATGGTTTATATCATCAGGAGCTTGGCCTGGTGACTTAATATGGAGGAATTCGAAAGGGCTTACTGGGGGGGAGCTTGTTAAGGACTTCTTTTTAAAAGTGCTAGTTCTGCCACTGTTTTTTTGGAGTCCTAGGCAGGCAGCCCCTTGTACATAATGCTATTGTGCTTTTGTTTTAAAGGATTATAACTTACAAATGACTTCGCTGCTTAGAAATACTGCTTTAAGAAAAAACTCCGGAATTTGAAATCATCTGGCTGACCAAGTAATAACAGCTTAAATTTTATTACCCCCAGGAGACTGTGTTGTCTTCATAACTTTGTCTCTTGAAACTTTGAGAGAGGATCGCTTTCGGGAACTGTGAATAAATGCAGAGATAGAGAGCACCAGTCAGGATTGTAATTAGAAAATATTGTAATATAAGTCACAAAATGCATAGGGACCGTAACTGAGCTCTCATTGCAATGTTAGCTGTTATATTAGCTGCTTATCTCTACTAGGTGGTATTTCCAGTTGCTTTTATGATACAGTAGTGTGCAAAACCTTGAAAAACAGTACTGGCTCTAACCACTGTCTGCATGGTCCCCAATATTGTGTTCTTGCTAGCAAAACTCTACTCAATTAATAACTCCAGCCCTTGGCTTGCTACTGCAATGAAAAGGGAACTGGCTGTCCTTTTTTTCTCCTCCTGCTATTTTTTCTGTAGCTTCCTGAGTAGCTCTGTGAGTGAAAGGAAAGGTATTTGCTATCTGATGTGTCACTTAACATCCACTGCCTGCCACAGAAGAGGGACAAGGTCAGCGGAGCCTCCTTCCCTTCCATCCTTTGCTTTTTGTTTCCTGCTGTCAGTATCTGCTATTCCTTGGCAGTGCTCGGGGCTTTCCTCTGTAGCAAGCGTGGCCAGTTAAGAAGTGATGTGCAGCTGGCTCCATGGCTTGCGATCTCGAGGTGCAGCAGAACTGGCTGGAGTCTCCTCCTTTTTCATACTGCTTGGGGTAAGAGCTGCTTTCAGGCTTGTGAAGACAGGGCCATATCACTTTGCTTGCATGGATTCAGAATCAAAATGAGGGAAACTTTGAATCTGAAGCTTATATTCTAGGAAAAATTTCCATTTGCGTGGAGGGACTGATTGTTTTGGAGTCAAGGCTGTTCTCATTTTTTTGTTTTGTTTCGTTTTTCCTCCCCACCCCTCTGTGCTGTTAGACTGTGAGGCTGCTGCTGCGAGGGAATTAGCCAGGGCATTTGAAGGCATTTTTGGTACCTGCCCGGGAAGCCTCCGTGCTGCCGGGTTGCCGTGAGCCGGCTCCGAGCTGCGATGGAAGGTGCTGGCTGCGCTTGGCTGGCGGCGCCGCTCGGCTGAAGTAGGTCAGCGTTCCCGCTCAGGAGGCGCAAGCCGAGGGGCTCTGCGGGAAAGCGGCTTTTGGCTTTGCTCAAATAATAAACTTGAAGGCAATAGGCGTTAGTGTTGTGTTTACTAGGTGCACAGAAATGTTGCAAAATGTAGCTTCCCCAGAGCCAGACCTCTCCTTGAGAGTCAGAAAGTCCTTGCTGGCTTTTGCATGGGAAGACCTTCACAGAAGATTGGCATTGGGGTCTGTAACGTGGGAAGTTGCATTGCTGCCCCTTCCTAAGGGATTTAAGCGAGCCCCACGCTGTTAATTCAGTGACTGTGCTGTTGCCCAGTGTTCTTAACAGGCTCTCACGCAGTATCTCTCTGCCTTTCGAAAAGGACTTCTCTTGACAAGTTTGCAAGGAAAGACAAGCAAGTGCTGGCCCAGGTATCCTGGGTAATTTCTCTTTAAGGTAATTCCAATCCATTTAAGTTTTTTTCTTACACATTCAATTAGACCCATTAGTTTTCTCGTTGTAACTTAGTCTGCTGTGTTCTGCCCAATTAAACTGCTGCTCTGTTCAGCGGTGAGTGAAGTAATTCTTACAAGTGTGTGTGTTTTTTTTCTTGAAGTATTTTTCCCCCCCAATCATAAGGATTCTTAATTGTTTCATAAATGCCAATGAAATGAGTAAATTTGAAGTGTGTTGAAATATGACTATATATATATATATATATTTATATCCTATTAAGCATATATAGCACACCAGAGGAGTTTGTTTCTCACTGCTGACAAAGTGAGATCCTATTTTAGACCTGACATAAATTACTCGATGTGCAGTGAGGTGGCTTGGCAAGGTATATTTTTAAGGTTTAACAGAGTATTGTAAGTGTTATAATTTCAAGTGCAGAGGAGTAAATCTTGATTAGAGAACAGCAAACCATTACATTTTAAATTATGGCAAACATGCACAGTAAGCCAGTGTTAGCAAAGTTTTAGAAGTGCTTATGTTCAGAAAAGCATGCGATATAGTGGCAGATCCACCATGCTAGTGTATTCGGCATGTTTGAAGGGGCAGAAGCAAACCTGTGACTTCTAGGCTTTCCTTTTTGAAGACCTCAGTAGGTGGGTTGTGCTGGTTTTGGTTCTGATCACATTAACAGCTATTAATGCGGTGACATGTAGCTAATTCTGATTATTCTGTGGAGGTGAACGTGTTGATAGACACCTGTACTCCCAGAAATGCTATTTCTGTGTGTTACAGTCACGGTAGAATACAGGTGCAAAATACATTGCAATGTAGAGGTATTTTTAATCTAAGCTGCAGAAATGAGCCAATTCTAGCTGCTCCTAGTAATTATATGCAGAGTACACAAAACCACATATGTAGTTACTGAAGTAGATGTTAAGATACTCTGCAAAGTATAGCTGATTTTTTTTATAATAGAAGATGTAGTGTGTCTCAGGTGTTTATGAAATCAGTTAGCAGTCTTCTGCAGCAGCCTCCTGCTTTTTTAGCTGAGATGAAATCTAAAGGTTTATTCCCAAGACAGCATTGGGAGGAAGGCACAGTTCCTGGCTGTGGATTTCCACGGTGTTGCAGTGGACTGGGCTCTGCCGGTACCTGGGGCATTTCCTTCTTCTGAGGCTGCTGCTTGGGCTCCCTGCTCAAGTGCAGATGGTGATCACTGGGCCAGGGCTGTTTGAGTGGTGTAGATCAGTCACAGGAAGGGCACCAGCAGCCCCCTGGGTTATTATTTCTTTAGTCAAAAGGGAAATTTTTACCTTCTGATCTGTTTAGTGTTTTTGACTTCCGGGAAATATTCAGAATTGTGCGTGCCTTTAATGAGGACAAAAACATGAAGGCAGATGTCCAAGTTTTGTGAGTACAGAGCTTGAGGACCCCGTTTGTAAGGGGGGTGTACTGAGCTTCACCCCGTAACGGTGTGAGGAGCTGTTTTTACCTGACTGCTCTTGGCTTCTCTTGGCTGCCTCTTTTGACAGCTTACCCTGGATCAGCTTGATGCAAGCAGGGAGCAGCAGTCCAGCTTGGCAGGGAAACTGGAGAAGAGTTAGCAAAAACAGGTGCTGTCTTTCTTACGCTGGGACAAGATCCTGTGCTCTGTTAGCAGCTTACTCTTTTCTTTCAACTTAACCATACTGTCCTGTTTTTGGGTTTTTTTTTGTTTTTTTTTTAAATGCAGTCATAAAATGTAGTTTTAGACCCTGTCTGTTAAAATCAAAATAATTCATTGCAGAGTGGAAAGATTTTAGAAATTGTATTGCTTGTTAGTGATGTAAATTGAAAATGTGCTGATGTTAGTAAATAGAACAGTTTGATTAGTCTCTTCACAACAGTTTAGGACAGAATAGAAATACAAAGTCTGGTTGAAACTTGTTTTACATGTGGAAAATTAAATTGATACTACTGTGTGGGGTTTTTAAGGGCATTCTGATCTGATAAAGCACTTAAAGAAACAGCAATAAATTAAGACTCCCATTTGGCAAGCCCTGGCACTGATAGCTGTGGTATTGATCAAAATGACTTCTTAGTTTTTGTTGTAAGGAGAACCCCCTCAGTGTAGTGTAGCAGGGTTACAAGTCACAAGGGTATTGGGGTTCTGTGAATAGCAGCGTATTCCATTTGTTCCACATCTATTGCACGTCTTGGCTGCCAGTGCCAGCCTAGACTATGGCTCTTCCAGAGGGATTTGCTTCTTGTTTGACATCCTAATGCTGTTTTGGATGGTGACCAGGAAAGTGGTTTTGAACTTTTTGATGCAAAAGGCAAGACGTGGCTGTATGATATCTTCTTGGGCTGAGTTTGCATAGCTGTCCTGACAGCAAGTCCCGTGTTCCTTACGCTGCGTGGACAGTGCATCCCCACCTACAAGAAGGGCATCAGGTTTGACAGGTCACGAGCTGCGACCTGCCAAGGATGCTACCTTCTATAGTGAGTGCTGCAAATGCATCTTGCCCTCTCACTTAAATTTGTTGTAGGTTTTTCTGGGGTTTGAGTTAAGGTAGAAAAGCAGGTGCTCTTTTTAAAACCAGATTTAGTATTTTTTTTCTGGGGGGGGGGGGAGAATTAGTTTTAGATAGTTTATTTTCCCGTGTAACAGAAGAGAAAAATGTACTTAAACTTTATCCAGTCACTTTAGAGACCTATATATTTAAGGTACTTTCAATGTTTTTAGCAACAAATTCAAGAAAATGAGGAAAAGTGTTGAGTATGTTTTAGTCCAGAGACATTTATTTATTTACTAATTCTCTGTTTGGCGTCGATGCTCTTGGCCAGTAAGAATATGACCACTCCTCCGTAAGCCCTGCTGGGAAGCGGAAAAGGGAACAGACACCTGGAGATGTGCTGGGAAAAGGGACAGTGGCACAGATGGTTGGTTGGTTTGTTTGTTGTATTTTTAGCCTGGGCTGTTATTTATTAGTAAAGTCGCAGTTTCGGTTGGACAGCTGTTTTTGGTTTAACCAAGGCCCAGAAGCCTTGTAAAGCCAGATAAAAACCTGTAAATACTAATTCTGTGTGTTTTGTGTGGGAATGTTATGTTGAGTTACAGCATCTCCCCCTCTGTGGTAACTCTGGACCTGGAGAGTGTGCAAATAGTATTTGGAAAGGAGGAAAAGAGGATTGCCTTTTTATTTTTTTGAGTTATGCATTATTTTCTTCAGCAGTACTTTGTATCTATTGCTTTAGCATAAGTGAATTAAAAATAACAACATTTAGCTGCTGACAAGAAGGTATTGTTTTACATCTTTAAGTAGTACTTCTTAGAAGAATTTATTTTATTCCTGTGGACGCAGTATCTTCGGTAGTATAAGTTAATACATCCTGTTTTTTCCCATTTAGTATTAAATTTTATAAAAGTTTATACTGTTTTTGTGGCTTGATAATTTTAATTAAAAATGTTTGTCACAGTTGTAAAAGAAATGGGCTTCATTATACTGTAGCCAAAATGTGTTTTCCTTTAATTATGTGTTACATATTGAAGAAAAACAAAAAGGTTTATGAATTATAAAGAATAATAAGAATTATATATTTTGTATAAGAATTATATATTTTTGTATCAAAAAGAGTTAAAACCATTTAGAGTGTAAACATACTAAGCTTTACCTTTTCTGTCTCTCAAAAAGAGATTAAAATAAAAATTGATGATCAATATCCCTTCACCTTTTCGATTTTGGAGTCCATCTTTCTGCTAGTGCTGCAGGGTAATATAGAAATAATTATATTGTGGACTCTTCATAAATTCACACTGCTTTGAATTCCATTTAATTCCAATGTAGAAAGAAATTAATGCTAATATCCCAAATAATTAATGCTATAATAAAGGATCTGCCTTCCTCTTGACACTGAATGACTTATGTTCCGTTACATCAAAAGACTTAAATTATTTCAAGCTCTGAATATTAAAATTCTAGTTCATGAATATTAGAAATTTAATCAGATATCTCTGTAAGGACTGTGTAGATTGTATTTGGCTTAAAAATGGGTGATAATAAAGCTTGTGTTTAGCACAAGTATCAAAATATGACACATCATTTTTATGAGCGCCGAGGCTCTCTGAAGGGATGCATGGGGAATCATAATGAACAGAAATGGTACAGACCTCCGATGACAGAAATCTATTAAAGTCTGCGTAATGTTGTTATTGGGGCTTTGTGTGTCCTTTCCATTAGGAGCATTTAGTAACGCTGTTGGGTATATTCCTTTAGGATCCTTTTCGTTATTGCTAAGCTGAGATCCTGGGCGTTTAGTTTATTCCGTTCGGCTCTTCCTTTTGTCCATCTGGAATTTCAGGAAGATATGGTATCCTGGCAGTTTCACAGCTGCACTGAAGTGTTCTTGCCTGGTTATGTATCCTAATGTTCCCTTTGTTGCAGCGGTCCCAAAAAGATGTAAGCATGAGCATAAGGGTATGGCCAGTCTGACGGAAATGAACTCTTTTATTTACAGTGCACAAAGCACTGAGCCCACGAGTTATGCTATTTTTTTTCAAGAGAGCCAAATTACATTGCAGATCAATTAGGTTTTTTCATTACTTATCTTTCCAAGATCTGTATCATAAATTACGCAATGAACTTTGGGCTGCAGTGTCTCATAACCAGCTTATTTTTATGGGCAGACCTTGCACCTACCCGTTGCGTATTGAGTTAACTGTAAGCAGTGCCGTAAAATCAGTGGGACTGCTCGTAGTTAAACACTGTTTCATGGATGATAACACTGAGATATTAAAGGCTAAGAGTGGGCTAGTATACTGCCTGCCTGAGTTGATGAAGAAAGGAAGTTGTTCGCTGGGAAAGCAAAGAATAGCTTAGTTTGGTGTTTCACATTTTAAACTAATAGAAATCTAGAGTTTAAGGTATTATAATGTGACTTTATGAAAGCAGAAAAAAATACACAGTGCAGTAAACTTCCTTAAAATATAATGTCTATTTTGGAGGAATCAAGGTTTGAAAATAAGAGGATTAATGCAGATTGTTGAAATAATGACTTCTAAAAATGCTTTTCCCCCATTTTTTCCCCTGTGTTTCCCTGTTTAATAGTGTAACTAGAGTTTAAATTCCCCTTAATAAATTTGTTTTCAGATTACCCGTTTGATTTACCTGTTCCATGCTTTGATTTTATTCTTTCTGCATAGATATTTCTTATGTTTAAATATTGAGGCATTTGGATTCTTTTGAGATAATGTAAGCGACCTTCTCATGGATAAATGTAGATACCGTAACTGCCAATTACGGTATCTGGCTTAGTGGATATTGCCTCAATACTTGTGCAGAAATGACATATGATTATGAGTGTGCACAGCACTGGAAATAGCTTGGCATTCAGCAGGTTGTACTGAGGAGCAGGCAGTAGAATTTCCAAACTCTGGTTCTTCAGAGATGGTGACGTGAGGGAATCGTGAAGGCCGGTGAGTTGGGTGGGATGCTGTGCTAGGTGAAAAGACAACTACTGTGGCAGTTCAGCTAGAGCACCTATTACTACATATCATGAAGCTATTTCTGTAAGTGAAGAAACTGGGAGAAAATTGGTGTGTTGTGGCAAGGGCATCCATCCATTAAAATAATTTCTATTTCTTTATGTGTGTGTCTCCAGTCAGCTTAAATATTTTAAAATACAAGCCAGCTTAAACATTTTAAAATACAACCCAGTGCTGAATACGTAACGTGGGAATGTAAAAGTGCTGCGGGTTAGTTTTGGTAATATTATTCCTCTAGTTTTCCCAAAACTTGTACAAAAAAAAAATTAAATTGTGGTTTTTCTGTATCTGCTGCTGTTCTCACAACAAGCACATTTTTGAGATGCCAGTACCAGTAGGAGAAGACATACTGTCTTCTATAAATCAGCAAGATAATTCTCAACCACCTTAAAATTGTAAAACCCTTCTTGCCATCGATTAGAACAACGTGGCATTTCTGATTCCAAATGCAATTGGCAGTTTAAAAAATGCTTTTTCGATAATATAAACTACACGTGTGTGAAGGAACCGCCGAGGATGAGTAATGAGATGTTGTCAGCGGGGTCCTTCTCTAGCCACACAGGTGGGGTTTGTAGCCGCCCCGGGCAGGGCTGCAGTGTCACAGAGCTTGGACGTGTCCTCGTCTGTCACCCCCAGCCCTCGTGCCAGGCTCACGGGGAAAGAAAATGGGGTTTTGCCTTGGGGGCAGCCTCCTTGCGTGGCAGAGGAGTCCCACTGTGTTTTCCCGAGCTCGGGAAACAGGGGCTGGGCTGACAGCTCAGAGCCGCTGCCCTCTCTGCCCCTCGCCTGTGGGTGCAGCCGGGTGCTGGGGCCTGGCTCTGGTCCAGCTTCCTGGTGCCCACAGGGGCACCCAGGAGCTGCGTGCGCTATGCCAGGAGCCATGCCTGGCTAAAAAAAAACAGAATTTAGGCAGTGGGGCATTTAAATTGGTGTCTCTGTTAGAAAGATGCTGCTATCTAGTTGGTGTGTTTAAAAAAAAAAAAAAAAAAAACCCACAGAGGCAGTAATATCTGTATGTGTAATACTTGTGTTTCGTATCAGTCTAATTCATAGTTTTGCTTATTGTGTTGATGCACATTGAGGCTTTCTCAGGGAAGTACCATTTCATCTACTTCATTTAATGAATTTTGTAAGTACCTGATACTGACCTTGGGAAATATTTTAACTTTATGGCTTGTCTAGTGTTTTCCTTCTTCCTTTTTCATTTTCTGGTATTTTGTATATATTTGCGGTTGGGATTAGCCTTGATCACAAGTGGTTGTTTTTTGAATTGTATGTAATCCTTTCCTGGTATAAACGTGCTTTAGCAATTAAAATATATTAAGCTAAAAGGAAGAACGCAGCATTTTGTCTGGAGTAACAATGTTCATTTGGGAGTGCAATGAGTGAGATTCAACTTGTACATTCAAGTTAAAAGGGACAGTAGATGAGGCTTTTGAAATAAGGACAGTTTAAGCTTCACTTTTTCATATTCAGCCTTTCTGTATAATTGTTTTAAACTCATCTTCCATGAATGTGTTCTAGCGCTGCATTTGGGTTGAGCTCAGCTGTAGGGTCAATTCCCACGTGTTTGAGTCAATAAATGCTTCCTCTAATTAAAAAGAAGCATTTTCACATTGAGAAAAATGGTAAATATTTTGCATTGCTTTTGTAACCTTTCCAGGATGATTGTTTCAAAACACGGCGAGTTTCCAGAAAGTTGCATGCTGTGTTTTGCACCGGTCCTTCGGAGAACGCCACGCGTCTCTGCAGCTGTTGAGAGAGCAGTGAGAATATAGTGTCCTTTATTTTCTCCCCCCACCTTTCTCTTGTTAAGTTCCACACCCCCTTACTTTAATCCCTCTTTCAAAATGCCTGATTCAGCCCTCCTTCCCAGCCCCAGGATCTCCCTTGCACTGGGCCAGTGCCACTGGTGCTGCAGACCCTTCCTGGGCAGCGTGGGCACTGTGGGGTAGCTGGGTACTGTGCAGTCTGCCAGGGAGGTTACTGCAGAGGTTCTTCCTCACAAATTCTCCATGTGGAGAGAGGCATTCTTTGAAATGAACACCTGTGGATAGCTTTTGGAGGGAGGTATTTTTATATGTGGATTGCTGGCTCCCTGCTCTAAGCATGTAGTAGCGCAGCGCTAGCCATGGAAATCGGGGTGTCTCTTTGCTTGGCTGGGCTGGGCACGAGCACACAGTGCCTCACAGGCTGTCCTGTTGCGTATCGTACTGTCAGTTTTTACTGACCTGTATACATGCCTGCAACCTAATTTATTAAATCTGAATTTACTTGTGTCACTGAACCCACATTGGGGTAGGATTTACCTATGTGAAATGACTTTGGACTAAAATCATAAAAAATAACGCCATGCTTTCCTTCCTATGCAACATCTTCTGTTTGTTTGCTCATACCATGAAAGGGGAGACTTGCCATAACAAGAAATCTGTGAGGTCACACAGGATCACAGAATCACAGAATGGGTGAGGTTGGAAGGGATCCCTAGAGATCATCTAGTCCAACCCCCTGCTCACGCAGGGACACCCAGAGCACGGGGCACAGGGTGACATCCAGGCAGGTTTGGAGACCTCCAGAGAAGGAGACTCCACAGCCTCCCTGGGCAGCCTGTTCCAGGGCTCTGTCACCCTCACAGGGAAGTTGTTCTTCCTCACATGGAGATGGAACTGCCTGTGTTGCTACTTACACCCATTTCTCCTTGTCCTGTCACTGGCCATCACTGAGAAGAGGTTGGCCCCTTCCTCCCTACATTCTCCCTTCATGAACTTATACATGTTAATCAGATCCCCTCTCAGCCTTCTCTTCTCCAGAGAAAACAGGCCCATCTCACTCAGTCTCTCCTCATACGAGGGATGTTCCAGTCCCTTAATTATCTTTGTTGTTCTTTGCTGGATCCTCTCTAGAAGCTCCATGTCCCTCTTATACTGGGAAGCCCAGAACTGCCCCCAATACTCCAGGTGCGGCCTCACCAGAGCTGAGCAGAGGGGCAGGATCCCCTCCCTTGACCTGCTGGCAACACTCCTCCTGATGCAGCAAGGATCCCATTGGCCTTCTTGGCCACGAGGGCACACTGCTGCCTCATGGTTAACTTGGTGTCAACCAGGACTCCCAGGTCCCTCTCCCTGGAGCTGCTCTCCAGCAGGTCGACCCCTAATCTGTACTGGTGCCTGGGGTTATTCCTGCCCAGGTGCAGGACCCTGCACTTGTCCTTATTGAACCTCATGAGGTTCCTCTTTGCCCAGCTCACCAGCCTGTCCAGGTCCCTCTGGATGGCAGCACAGCCCTCCGGAGTGTCAGCCACTCCACCCAGCTTGGTGTCGTCTGCAAACTTGCTCAGGGTGCACTCCGTGCCCTCGTCTAAGTCATTGATGAGCAAGTTGAAGAGCACTGGGCCCAGTACTGACCCCTGGGGGACACCACTGGCCATAGGCCTCCAACTGGACTGGGTCCCATTTATCAGCATCCTCTGAGCTCTGGTTATCGGTGTGTTTGGGAGCTGGGGGAATAATAAAAAAAAATTGTTTAAAACCCGATTCTGCTTTTAGTAATTTTTCTTTCTTGAACATTGTTGGTATTAAAAGTCTTTGTTCTTTAGTACTCAAGTGTAGCCTGGGGTTTTCAGCTTGTGGATGTGTTTTAACAAACTTGGTGAAAATTGCTGATTCTGCGACTTCCACGTGCAACACCAACATGAAACTTAAATTTCCAAGGGTAGCTAACAAAGTAAGTTGGAGGAGAGGAACCCTGGGTTTAAGTGCCTTCTAGCAGAGTGAAAAAGGGATGTATGTTTTACACTCAAGAGCACTAAACGTGCATAGTTTGCTTGCACATACTGCTTAGAGATTATTTAAGTTGAATCTTGGTGCCTTTCCACCCGCTTTTGGTGGGAAATGGAGCTAATGCAGGGTGCTGAGCCATTGACCCTTCTGATGAACAGCTTACGTATCTTCAGCTAGTTTAGCTTCACACCGAGAGCAGAAAAATGATCTTTATATAAAAATCACAAGGTGAATAAACTTGTTCATGAAGGAAGGGCTTTAATTTTTCTCTGCTGTGTCTAATTTTTTATCATTATGTGTGGACTTGGAGAATGTGCCCGGCTGAGATTGATCACTGGTGTGTGAAATGACCAAATTATAACAACGGAGAGGTTTCTGAGGTGGGTAATATATTTTCATATGTAGCTTCCAGCAATGAGTTTAATACACCGAAGGCCACATTTTGTATGCTTCTGTTATTGAAATGTAGTGCTCTGATTGTTTTTCTGCTGAACTTCAATTTAGAACTTTATCTGGAAAAGCTCCAAGGAAAAAAAAAGCATCAAAGCAAAATAAGAATTGTCTTGGAATGCAAGAATATCTTTAAATATAAAATGCACAGTGAGAGTTTTTAAAAGATGTATAGAACACCTACTAGCTTAAAGGCTAAATGTGCTGGGGTGGGGGAAAGGAAAAGGAAGAAAAATAACTTTCCTGAGATGCCTCTTGAAGTTGTAACAGTTTGCTAAGCTGAGTACAGGCCGTAAGCTCTTGCCTGCCTCCTGTTGATCCCTTCTTTTCCATTTTGTGGACTTGCTTCAGCTAGAGGACTGTTACCAGTAAGTGATAGAAGCCTGGAGAATCTGTTTCCCTCGTGCACCCAGCTCTGGCTCCTCAGTTCCAAGCCCCAGGTGAACTCTTCCAAACAGCTGAGTATTTGATTTCCAAGCCACCTATGTATGGATGTATCTCGTTAGCTTTTGTTAAACTGGGATTTGGGATCTCAGCAAGAAAACCAGATCCTCTAGGAAGAAAGGTGGGCTTAGATGAAAGAGTACGTATAGTAAAGAGTGCTTCTGTCTGTTAAACCTTTAAATACTGACAGTGTGAGAATTGCTATCCTGGATAATTCCTCCAGACTAAAACCCTCTTGTAATAGACAGTAACTTACGTACTAGATGAGGGCGCTATATTAATGTCTTCATTAGATATTTGCTAATGCTTCTGTCAGAATTGAAGCTCTCTTTCTGTAGCTTTTCTTGGACTTTCTACTTGCAGTGGTTGCTTTATGGGGCATTAGTAACAAGAAGCAGCACCGACCTCTGGTTGTTTCTTAGCAAGATGAGCTGCGAGCGTGGTCGAAACATTCGGCTCTGGTTGCATGAATGTCCTGGCGTGAGCAGCTTGAGCCTGCGTCCTCGGCAGCGTTGTCTGGGCACTGGGAAGAAGATGGGGTGTTCCTAGCACTATCATTTTTCCCCTTCTTCTCTGGCTCCGGTTGTGAGAGTAGGAGAGATGTTCCCTTGCAAACTGATGGCCTGTAAGTTTTCTGCAACAATAATTAAAGAAGAAATTTCTTCTGATCTAGAAACTCCTTGATATTTGCTTGGGTTTCCTGTTCTCAGAGTGGGGTTTTTCCTTTCTGTGCAGCAGGCCTGTGCCTGTCAGAGGCAGCCTTGGGTTCTTCCTGACTTGCTCTGGCAGCATCAGCAGGTGGTTTCCATGCAGCCTACAAAAACTATAGAAAGTTGGGTAATGTGCGGCTTTTTGAGCATGTTTGTTCCTCTTTGCAGGGAATTTTAAAATCCTCAATACGTCTATTCTTCTTTAATTGTCTGCTGGGCACAGTAGAATTCCGCCGTATCCTGCGAAAGCCGCTTCTCATCTCCACCACAGCCCACGGGCCAGTTACGGGGGGTAGGGGCGAGCCCTGCTCTGCAGGCAGCCTCGCAGACACGGCGATGCTCCTCACGGCTGTGATCACAGCAGACTTGCCTGCTTTCATTTCCACACCGTCTCTGCACCTCAGCCCACGCGTTCTCCCTTGTCTAGGAACAGCTTCCCTAGATGGCAACACGAGCAGCTGGCAGCTCCGTGCACGTTCCGCCCAGGGAAACGAGCCCTGGCTTTTCCTAAGGCTTTTCCCTACCTCTGGTGGCAGTACAGGAAGGAAATAGGTTCCCTGGTGTCCTTGGGAGATGCACGGGCAGAGAGACAGCGGCCTCGTCCCGGGGCCACGCCACACTCACCCGCCACCACAGCGGGTTTCATCCTGGTCTGGGATGAACGTGACTGATAGTGCCTTGGCACCAGGTGCTGTGTGTTAAATATCTCTCCACTGCTGCTGCCGTAAGTTGTCTTGGGTGTTGGTGAATATTTTCCCTGAGTGAGGGTGGAAATGCTTTTACTTGGTAGCATCTTGCCGCTTTTCTCCTATGTGCGTAGGAACCTTGCAGAGGTTTCCAATTTGATGACAGTCACCTGTAGGCTTGAAAAAATGCATAGGTGATTGGAAAATCTTTTTAGTTTTTCATCATGCATGATTCAGTGCATCATGCAAAACTTTTTAGTTTTTCCAGTCACCTGTGCATTTTGTGAAAAAACGTATAGATATTCTGATTTTAAAACTTTTTTTTTTTTTTTTTTTTTTTTTTTTTTTTTTTTTTTTTTTTTTTTTTTTTTTTTTTTTTTTTTTTTTTTTTTTTTTTTTTTGCTGTGAGTATGCACAAAAGAAGTTTTTTGGAAACCCTAGTATGACCTTTCCCTAATTTCCTTGTGTAAAGGGAAGGGTTTGTCAAAACTGAGTAGCATCCCCAAAATTTCCTCAAACAGCTAATTCTCATCATGGAGGTAAAAAATACTTACCAGGATGAGAACTTTGTTCAGGAGGCAACATAAGGCAAAAGGAGAGGAAGGTGAAACTGGCCAGCCAAAAGTTTTGAGAAATCTGGGCTTCTCTTTTACCTTTATCTGGGTCAGACCAGACTGTGACCTGTGATTCCAAGCTTGAAGGAAGAAAGCTAGAAAGAAGCTGATTTCAGCCGTGCAGTGTGATTTGGTTGCTGCTCTCTAATCTGCAAGGGGGGAAAAGGAGGGATCATTTCATCCCAAATTGCAAATAATGGAAAATAGATCCCTGCAAAATAGAAACTGTAGTGGAAAGATGAAGCAGTTGCTTTCTGCATGCGGCACAGGGCTTGCTCATTTTGGCAACAGCAAAATGTTTTGCTCAGCTCAGCCAATTTTTTGAAACCTCACCCTGAATTGCTGAGTTTGGAGACTGCGTGATTGCTTCAGCCAGCAGGAGAGCCTCATTTTTATGTTTAAAAAATATCTATGCTAATTGTTCTCTAATTTTTTTTTGCATCTTTACTTCATAATGTGCACCAGTGAACTGTGCATGCAGAAATGGCAAGAAGCAACTACTTTAATGGGAACTGAGTGAAGAAACAGCAGTAAATGTCTTGATCCTGTTCCTCCAGCGTTGTTGCAACTTTGTGCTCTAAGTGCAACGTACGTATAGAATTCTATTTTTTTTTTTTTAAAGTATTATTTTTCCTTCACTCTTTTAAGTCGAGTGTAAGTAACTAACTATACAGTTGCAAAAGAGTAGGGAAATGAGCCTCCCTGAGCTAATGCATTGGATCTATTTTGAGGAACAAATGAAAACGTCCTTTGAAGCCTGATCAAAGCCCGAGCTCTCCAATTGTGTGTAATATAAAGTTGGTGATGTTTGAATAGAATCTGTTGGATTTAGGGATTTTTTTTTTCTCGCTGGGGTTTGTATCTCTGGAACCCATATTCAACATATTTCTGGAAATGACAAATGCTGAGCCATATGGCACACCAGATTTGCAGCCGCTCGGAGGAGCATGTGTGAATTTCCGAGTGCCTGCAAGAAATGAATGAAAGCCACGGTCTCCGTGTTAGCCGAGCTCTGGAGGCAGGTCGGGCTGCGGAGGCTTTGAAGTGAGTTTTGCTAGAGGGGTCGTACGCTTATTTCTGAACCCCTATCGTTCTGCAGCAAGGTGTGGATGTAATTTATGGCTCAGAATACGCCCTGGTTTCACTAGGACTATCACGTTAAATGCTCTGGTGTTTATTGTTGGGGATGCTAATGCATACTGAGCTGCTGGGCTCTGTGCCTCCTTTTGCTCCTGGTAACTCTTTGCCATTTTTAGTCCTCTGTTTTCAGCTGTTTTTTATGATTAAACCTCTCTCTCGGGCTTAATGACTTAATTCTTACATATTTTTGAACTGTTCTTTTTCTAGGCGATGATATTTCTCCTTAAAAAGTTCCGTATTGATTGTGCTGCTTCAGCTTTTACTAACCAACAAAAGCTTAAGAAATCTGCTCCAGAAGTATTACTGGCGACGTTTGTACCAGGGTTATTTTTATCCTCGGAGCTATGGAGGAGTTATTTTAAATACAGAGAAAAGATACTTTGGGGACTTACATTACATGTTTCTTGTTGGAAGAATAATCTTTCTTGTGAAAGACAATCTAATAAGAGTTCATTATTAAGATCATTTCTGTAAGTTTACACAAATTTTAGGAATTTTATTCAGGATCAGAGAACTTGGTTTTATACCAAGAGGGAAAAAATCCCCTCTTCCTGTGACATGCAACTTGAGTGATTAATATTTTGTCACACAACATGTCTAGCTGGTGGAATTAAAATCAATTCTGTCTGCCTGTATCAATAAGAGGCTGCATGTTGGGGAAATTGGGTTGCTGTATTAGATCTCACAAACCCTAGGAAAAAAAAAAAAGCAGTATTTTTTGGCAGTATTTGTTCATAAAGCATTTGCACACAGGACCTCTACGCTCTTATAGGAAATCCAAAAGCTTTAGGTAGGGTGGTGTTTGCTTGATGCCCAAGTGCAGCAGCTCCTCCCCTGACTGCAGGCCAGCCTGGTGTGTGCCTGTTGCTGCCGTGTCTCACCTGCAAGGAGAGGGTTTGAGGGTTTTGTGCTCCCAGCTGCAGCAACAGTGTGACCGGGAAGGAGAAGAGTTGGCTGGGGTAAAAGAAGAGCTTCACGTGGTTTCCCACAGTGTTGCTGTGCTTACGGCTTGCAGTGTTTGTTCTGCTGCTGAAAATGTTTTCCTTCCTCCTGGAAAGCATCAATTCATTAAGCCCGGGTTAATTAATAAATTGCTCTGATGAGGATGGGACTTCTGGTCAGTGTCAGCAAGTAGGAACAGGCAGTTGCCATTTGCTGCACTGTAGCCAAGATTCTCCTTTTGGGACCCACACCGTGACCAGGGGCATTTGGTGATGGTTATTTCCCCTGGGCTCCTTCCACTGTTAAAGTGGGTAATGAGTAGCCTGGGCCTTGGTCTTCATATATCAGTTCATATCTGTACCCCAATTAAATACTGGATCTAAACTGTAAATTCGAGGTACTGCCCTAGTGTATATAAAAAAGCAATGAACATTGCAGTTCTTTGCTTTGGAAATGGGAGCCGGCGTGCAGCGTGCATTCAGCACCACGTTACGTGGGATCGGTCACTTCACATTGCTGAAATGCAATCTTGATTTTCTGTTGGAATAAAGAAACTGTTAAAAATGCATTAGAGCTCCTGGCAGCAGCTTTTGCACGCAGAGCCTTTGACACATGGTTAGTGTCGGCCTCAGAATTCCTCAGCATTCCTCCCATTGCCAGCCGTGCAAAATCTGGTTTTAAGAAACACTTGTCTACTGTGGATTTGTTGGTAAGGTCTCTCTTTGAAAAACTTCTCATTTTTTATTTATTATTTATTTTTAGAACTGCTGCCTATGCTGACTTGTTAAAGGAAATTTTGAAATTTCTAAGGGAAAATGTAAAGTCTTTGAAAATAACAAAGTGAAGAGGCCGTCAGGCACTTTTGAAATTTGTGTATGCCGAATCCTTTCATCTTGTGGCACTGATTGGAAAGAGCAACAATCCTCACAGCACTGCTTGGCTTGGAATTTGGGCTCAAATTCATCAGTACTTTATGTTATGACTTTAAGGATTATTTGTTTTTAAGTTGTCAAATACAAGGGCTTACATAAAACTGGAGCTCTTTTGGTGTAATATTCAGGGTAGATAGATAGTTTCGGTTTTCCTTACTGTTAATAAATTTACTTAAATTTAACAAGTGGGAAACTTCAGTGCATCAAAACCGATGTAGACACCTAGGCTATTACCAGCAAACCTTATTAGCCAAAGTGACGGTGACGCTGAGTGAATTTCTATTTTAGTTAGTGGTGGTTTGTCATCAGCTTGATTAAGAAAATTAAACTCTGCATAGCCCCTGTGTACGCAAAGCTTTTTCCCCTGTCTATATTGGGTTGATTGTGCCAAGCCTTTCGGCATCTTTTTTTATGTCTGTTTTTTACTAAGTTTAACTGGGTTTGTGCTGTTTCTTCCTCGTTTTTGCAGCCTGTTACCCTCTCATTTGCAGCCTTGCTGCAGTCCCTAGAAGAGCCCCTGCTCTTCACTGTGGGCAAGACCTGCAACCTTTCCCCGTTGCTTGTTAAGGGACCGGGTCTGGTGCCAAGTGCCTGTTCTGAAGGCACCAGGGAGAAGGCCCTGGGCAGCTCTGGCCGCGCGGAGATGCAGCTGCGAGCGCGAGCCCGCGCAGCCTTCATCTCCCCGGTGCAGGCAGCAGCAGCAGCAGCGAGGCCCGGCAGCCAGAACACATCCCCAGCAGGCTCGAAATCCCATTTGCACTTTCGTGCTGCTTGGGAAGCAGCGCAGACCTGGAGCGAAACCTGTGCTGCCTTCAGGCAGTCCATTGATTTATAGATAGTCTGAGCCCCGAAAGCGGTCCCTTTGAAGCCATAGTTGCGTGATTTTTTTTAATGAAGAATTCTTTGGTATCATTTGGTGGTAATTAGCCTGAGTCAGTCTTTGAAGTTACGGGGGAAATCCTGCCCTGTTGAGAACTACAGAGTCTTGTGCTTGATTTTGGGGGGACCCTGTGGTCTCATTCTGCTTTTCTGTGGGTTTATAATGGCTTTCTATAGGTATACAAGATATCTTCCAAGTTTACTGATACATATTTATTAGTCTGACTGCTGACTCTTGAATTTAACATCGTAAATCTGGGTCAGTAATAGATGCCTAGAACTCCTAAGGCTTTTGTTGATGTTAGATTACTCACTTTCCTGCTTGCTGATGCCTATATTCTTTCAGTAACTTTCCAGGAAGACCTCCTACCTCAGGAAAGTATGAGTATAAAGGGGATTTTCCACCTGTGGATGTTTTGGAAGGATGGCTAAAGGAACAGCAGTATTTTGCAAACACTGCTCTTTCGCCAAATGTGGAGCAGCGACGCGATGTTAAACTTACTTTCCTCCTAAAGGAAGCCTGTCAGGCTTTTTTAGGTGGCAAACCTAAAATTTAGTTTCAGAACTGCTAGTAAGTTCTGAAACCATTAGATTATGCTACGTGTATAACATTGGGATTTGCAGTATTGAAATGTAGCACTGCCATCATCACTAAATTCCAGTTCTTTCAGAGGCAGCTCTAATTTCAGCAACTGCAATTGTAGTTAGGCACCATCTTTGAAAATTCTTGATGACCTTTTTACTAGGAACCTTTATTCTGTATTTATCGAGAGGAAAAGCACTTGTGGCTTTGGATGTCTCCAAGTTATTATCGACTTAAATAGAAGGCTGCAACGGAAGGAAAATTGCGCGCATGCCTTAATGAGCAGCGGTGGGTTCCCGAGGCTGCTGCTCGGAGGTTTCACGGCCGCGGGCTCTGTGTTCTGCAGGACGGCAGATATTTGTGCTCTCCTGCAGCTGGAGAGGAGCAGCTGTCCAGGTGCCTCCTGCAGCATCAGTAATGGCCATCATAGGTTGCCAAACAAGAGGAGTACACAGTGAGAGCCCGTATAGGCAGCATCCCCCAGGAGTCGGGAGAACTCATTCCTTCTCTTTAAGGTACTTGTACATTTAAATAATTATGAAAAGCTCCCTTTAAATTTAGTGTTTTCCCTTCTTTGTTACTGTACTCGAGAAGTAGAGGGTTATACCCTTAGCTTCTTTGCAGGCAGAGACGTTTGGCTCGCGAAGCTGCCGTTTTCCTGGTATTTATTTTAAATGAAGCTTCATGCTCCTTAAGGCCTGTGGAGCTGCGCCGCGTTGCAGGGGGGTCTGTGCCCTTTGCCTCTTGCATGAGCTTCCCTATTGGCGTGTTCTTTTTCTGTAAGCTTGGCCATGGGTTTAGGTGCGAAAGGAAGGTAAGTGAGAGGGGCTTAAACTGAGGAAGAAGAAAAAAAAGAAAAATCCCAACAAGAGGATAAAGGAAAAACAGGCATTTTAAAAAACTTGAGGAAGAAACGTGGAAATATGCTAGAAAAGGCCACTTGCCTCAGTAGCATGCATGGATGGAAGGAATCCCTTTGCCTTTTATTCTGTTATTTTGACAGTTTCAGCAGAGGTAGAGATCAATAATGTCACTGCCTTTCTAGTCTCTGCCCAGGGAGAGCTCTGCCCCACGTGATTTTGATTCTAACTGCAGAATTGGAGCATGAACCTTGAGATGGCTTAAGAGCTTAACCCTCCAAATTGCTGTTCCCTCCCTCAGCCTGGAACTTGGGTATTTCTCATGGTTGTAATGACTGTCGATGGTAGGCACAGAAGGGACAAAAACTCATAAAATCATTGCTATATTTTGTTTAAGATTATAACTGAAGATACAGAAACCTCCTCTTGAAACTTGGAAGCTTTCTGTCCGAGAAACAGTGTCTAGAGCAATGGACTATATTTCAAAGTGGGCTCCATTTGTTTTGCTCCTGCTTGTTGTGTTTTAACAACAGGTCATGTGTGTAAATGTCACCGTGACATTTTGCTTTGTAGCCTGGTCAGGGAAGATGATTTAGGCGCGCCAGCTGTGGGGCAGCCGCTGCTCAGCAGGGCTCCTGAGCCCCCTTTCAGGAGGGCTCCGGAGGCAGCAGCCTTTGCCACGAGACGGTGCTGGGGCTGTGCCACCGTCCAAAGGAGAGGGCTGACCCATGCGCATCTTAAGGGACACAAGTCCCAAGGCTACTCTTTACTTTCATTACAGTATTTCACACATTTGCATTATGTGGATGTGTTAAATTTACTGAAGTAGGGCCGTTTCCAGAGCTTCTGGCAGTTGTGCTGTGTAACATTTAGGAGGGATACTTATTTACATCCAGGTAAGGGGAAAGCGTAGCAGCAACAAAAATCGCATCATCTTTTCAGTGCCCTTCAGGTCCGTGGGAATTTTTTTGTGTCTCCCTCCCCCAAATCTGTGTGTTACAGACAGCAGATACAAAAAATGAAATCTTGTGTAATAAAGAACTGGCAACAAATTGATTCCTTCACTGTATTCTCGTTCTCTTTTAAAAAGAGGAAAAAAAAAAAGCTGAAACAATTTGTTCTTTAGGCTGTGCCAGAATATGTCTGAAGCTCACTAATTGCTTGGTTAAATTGCAAGCTATTTTTAAATAAATACTGAAGATTTTTCATTTTCAGAAAATACTTGAAGAAAGTTAATTTTAACTTGTTAGAATTTCAGACACATTTTATTATTAAGCTTTTCTGTAAGGTCAGAAAAAGTGGTCACTGGTTTGAATTTGGTCCCAGCTGGTAATACCCCAAGTTGGCAACTTGCAAAAGGATCCCTGCGCACGCTGCCGAGAATGTTTGAGATTAAATGTGCTGAGCAGGGGAAGATCGTAGTTGGTGAGAAGTAAAATTATGTGCAGGATGCACAATTGTACCTTTGTGTAGCATCCATTTTTCTGGACTATTTCTGAATTAGCTGAACACTCTAGGGTTTAACATTTTTTTGGCAGAAATAGATTGGTGTTTTCGGACTTTTCTGAATACCCCTTATGAGGATGCGCGGGGGAAAAGGCTTCCTTATCTGCTTGAGTCTTGGCCTATCGTGGCACATCAAGGAATGTGCAATGTCACATATAGGCCCATCCCTGAGGAATGCTTTACTGTCCCCTGAATTTGGTATGTTGATATGCAGAAGCACTCAGAATACAAATAGAGAATTTTTTATCTTTCTAAGTCTTTCTTCCAGTGTATAGAGTGGTCAGGGTTAGGAACTTTGTCTGGATTGCAGTGTGGTCTCTTTCATCAGCATTCACTTATTTAAAAAAATATTTATTTGTGTGTAACCTACATAAAGGTTCTCTTCTGTTACTTCAGATATTTGTCCCTTGCCCATTTATTGCAGGAGTAATTTCAGAAGCCAATCTCTGCATAGGTTCATTTAAGCAACAGTTGATCTTTTGCTTATTAAATCAATTGCTTGTAACTTTTCCCGTATTTAATTATAAGGCTGTAGCTTCTCCAGCCTTTGTGCCTTGGTGGTGGCACATTCGAAACGTTGCCCAACTGAACAGAATTCTTGGCGAAGTTCAGCCAGGAGAAATGGCCACATAACTGAGCAGTAACACAGGCGCTTTCAAGGTAAAAGGGAAATCAGTGGTTAGACTACTTTAAGGAAAGGATCAAAAGTGGCAAGAAATTGTGCCCTTTGGTTAAAAACCCTCGATAACCGCTCTCGCTGCAGCTTAATATTTGAGTCTGACAAAATAGTATTTTCTTTTAGATAAGGTTTAGATCGCTTCAGTTAGCATTTCTGAGAAATTGATAACAATATTCTACTACTAGTGGTTTTCCTGTCTCTGCTGTATCAAAACTCTTACTGTCTGTTGCAGAGCTATCTGAAAATCTGTGACACGCTACAAATGATTACTGCAAATAGTTTTAAATTACAGCTTTGAGGAACCCCAAGCTGCATTGTTTGCACCTGCAGTCTAAAGAATCACATTTTGATGGGGCAAAAGAAAGAAGTTTAAGAAAATCCACTGGTAATGAAGGATTCAATGCTGTAATTGTTGGAGTCAGCACACCTTGTTTTTTAGAAAGCCAACTTGGAAGCTGTTGACTTGAGGGGACAGATCCTGACCAGGTGATCTGCTCTGACCTATTGCCAGATGTGTAGCTGTTTTTCCCCCTCTCTTGCATATGGATAAATGTCATGTGTTCTGAGATTCTAGTTTGCTTTTTGGTTTCAGGTTTGGAGCAACGTGCATAGCCAATCTGCACTTAAAAACAATTTCCACTTGTAACCCTGGTAGGTCTCTCTTGGAGCATTCAGACAAAAATGACATAATTGAATTTCTTCCCAGATACTGTATTTAAATAGGCTTGGAGATGTCATTAATTTGACAGCTGCCATAGGCAATCCTGTTTTCGAGAATTGTTACAGATATTGCAGTATTTCTAACTCTTGTCTTTGACACAGGCTTAGTGCGATAAAATAAATAAGGCACCTTCAAATGTGGTCAAGGCAAAGGGAGGAAGCTCCGTGCTGAAAAGCTCCATTGGTGAGTTTGGGTTGGGTGGTAGGAGATTTTGGAATATTTAGTTTTCTTGCACACAGCAGTACTGGCACTGCCTTTGGCCACGGCTGCTGTTCACTGTAGCTCGACCCTCCAAGCTGTGTTAACTTCTCTATTCCTGCTGCCAACCCCAAGCAAAGGGTCTGGGGCAATTCAGGCAAAAAGTGGTCCAGCTGATTCCAGTTAGTTCTGGAAGGGGAAGGCAGGTGTTTGCAAGGGCCCCGTGCTCTTTGGGGAAATGGCGACTGCAGCATTAGTTGCTCTCTTGGTCTGAGGAGCGTAGCAGTTTTGTTGTGCCCTGCAGACTGAGCTGGTGGCTTCAGGGACTGCTCTTTTGCAGGATGCAAGGACAGCGTGACAGCAGCCGGTGGCAGCGGGCTCGGGGCGTCCCCGGGGCTGCGTCGGGAGCAGAGGCGCAGCCTGGCTCTCCGGGCTGCATCTGGAGCAGAGGCCCTGCCCGGCTCCCGGGGCTGATCTCACAGTTTGCCCAAGGGTCAAGGCCATTCGGAAGCCCATGGTTGCACCAGTTCTCTACTGGAAACTCTTCCAGTTCTTTGCTTTCCTTCAGTGGGCTCATCAAAGGAGCTTTGGGGAAACTTTAAATCTGGAATGGCAGTGTTTTTTTCCCCCCCTTTTGATTTACAAATATCTCAGCTGAGCAGTGGCTTGTTCCTCACCGGGAAGATCATATTGACCAGTGTGTTCCTGCACTCTTAACAGAGTAAAGACCTCAGATAGTAATTGAGGGTATTCCCGTTTAAAGTAAGGACTTTTGTACTGTTTGAGGGAGGAGAAAGCAAGAAATTTTATTAATGAGCTCCAGTTTCGTGTCTACACTGACATCCTTGGGATTTGCCTTACTGCCAGGCCCGTGCGTAGGCAGGGTGGCGTTGCCTGCGCCGCTGCTCCTTAAGTGCAGGGACTTGGGCCTCCGCCTCGGCTCTCTCTGCAGTGGGTTTTTTTTTGAGCATTGGCAGCTCGGGCAGAGTAGAGCAGAGCTTTACCTGCTCCTCAAGGAGACGCGGAGCGGCGGCTCTGTATTCCTGCAGTGCCAAGGGGAGCGCGGCTCCGGCCCGGCCCGGCACGAGCAGCCGCCCCCGCGGCTCCCGGGTCAGAGCCGGCACCGGCAACAGGACACGTCAGGTTTCTCCTTTGCCGGGGGAATGTTCTCGAGGGATTTCTCACAGCTTTCCTCAAAGGCATCAGTCGGGATCTGCCCTGTCCATTTCTTCTCTTTCCCTTAGTGTGCCTGTCCATTTCCAATATAACCACTGACCTGTCCCCTTTTGACAGCACTTTATCTATATGTTTTAGCATTGAGACCGCAGTCTCTGTGTTGTTTGAAATTCAGACGGTGCTGTTAGAGCATAGACAGCTGCTTTCTTGAATGTATACATACGGAAATAGGGCAGGTTTTCTTTGGGCTAAGGCAGAATGCATAATTGAGCAGAAGAGAGGCTCTAATAAGGGCTACAATTAACTCGGAATTGCCAGTGGGCTGAGCATGCCTTAGCCTACCCTAATAATGATGTGAAATCCTTCTGTAGCCCCCTTACAGTCCCCTTTCTGTTACATCTCAGTCCAAAGAATATATCTGATTGTGCAAATGTGGTGTTAATTTGCTTGTTTTAGACATAGGACTCCTAAACTCAGAGTAGTGAAAAGGAGTCTGCTGCTTTTTTCTCTGATAACCTGTCAGGGACTGAATTGCTGAGACAGATGCAATATTAATTCATCTGAAGTTGTGATTTCCAGCTTTTCACAAGGCATATGGGTATGCCTTTCTCCAGTGGAGCTGTGCATTTGGTTAGTAATTTACATGCACACAGTACTGTAAAGAGGACTGTTGCTGTGGCCATCTTCCAAAGATCTGCAGTCCACAGTAACAGAATTAAAAACTAGTGAGGTAGAGGTATGAAGGCCATGGAAGCAAATGTACAAAGTCTCTCTCTTGCCCTTTCGACCACCACCAGGTATCATGTAGATACCAGAGCCTACAGAGAACATTTGCTAAAGTCAAAGGAAAACGCAGGTCAGTGCAGTCACTTGATAGCGTGTGAACCAAATGTGACCCAGCGGCTCTCTTCTCTGGCTGTATTCTTGTCTTCAAACTCCCCCAGAAAAATACAGCTATAAAAAAAGCTGCTTGCTCAACTAGTGATACCTAAATACCTCCCCGCTTCCTCTCTGGTGCAAACACCGTGGGCAGGAGCTCTGCTGCTGTCCTTGTCCTCCAGAGCTGTGCAGACCAAATGTCTGCGTGTGCACCTGGGCTCTGCTAAGAAGAGACCAGAATTTCCGATGCCCATCCTTACAGTCTTTGGTCGTAACTCCAAATTGGAGCCCTAAAAAAGCCCCATTTAAAACACAGAATTTTGCCTTTGCCCCAAGAGTCGGTCTCATTTTCCTAGCTGGAGCGCGGACCTGCGCCTGGCCGGCATTTAAAGCCTCTGCTGATCTCTTCTGGCATGCGAGGTAGGGAATGTGGTTCCTGCCCCTTCCTTCCACCCCTCCTTTTCATTTGCTTCCTTGCTGGGAAGGAGCCACAGCATTAAGGAGGAAAAGGTTAATTATAGGGAGTACATAGTATGGCTGCATCTACATTTTCTGTTTTCAAAATGCTGCACAGATTGTAATGCAATGTGGCTTTTTAAAAATTATTTTGAAACCTTAAGTACCTTGTGAATGAAGCTTTGCTTTTGTTTACTCACTGTTTGTGCTCTGTGCTTGGTTTTCTGATTTAGTATTCAGTGAATGTATTGACTTGCTTGATTTAAGGAATATTTGCCTTACTTAGCTTTACCATCTTCTTAGTTTTAGAAGGAGGATATATAAATAGGGGATTAAAATATTAAGCGTGTTTTAGTGTCTTAACTAATCCTTTCCCTGTACCCAAACGGAGGTTTCGTGCTGTTCTGAGTGGTTGCTGCCAGCGTGCAGCTCCGTGGGTCGGGATTGTGCTTGCCCAAGTGCCCGCGCACTTGCAATATTTTGAACGCAGCATTTTTAGAGATAACTTCATTTGAAATATCTGCCTAATGGAGCAGCCTTAATGGAATGCTCTAATAGCCCAGAGTGGTTACCTGCAATTGCTCCAGTGTATTCCAGTCAATTACAAAGGAAGGCAGTATTTAATGTAGAAGAAGTGGGGCTGGATGGTGTAATGAACTGGCAGGTTGCCAGCAGGATCATCTTGGCAGGAGGGGCTGTGTTGATGCGATGCTGTTCCTTTGCTCTCCACAAGCAGCGTGCCGGGGGTGGGATTGCAGCGTGGCCCTCAGAGGCGCCCGCCTAACTTCTCCTTTGCCTTACAAACAGTGCAGGTTTATGGGCAGGTCATTGTGCATTAGCATAGGAAGTATCAGAGAGATTATTCTAGCTATTTCATGTCAGAATTTAAATTGGAGATAGTCTTGGATTGGGAGGAGAGCTGGGAGAATTGTCATTGCAGTGATTATTGTAAGATTGAATCTGGATTATAGCCATGGGGGTAGATAAAATGGGCCACGTTTTAGAGCTGTTCATTGGAAAGAAGGGTAGTTAATAACTTACAATGTTTCCCTTGTCATTATCATTACAAAAGCACTAATATCTTAAAGTTGTGATTTTTAAAGGTTATTGTAACAAGTCCTACACATATAAGCTGCTTATTATATATGGTGTTTATTTATATTTTTTCTTAGTGCTTGTGTTCAGGCACAAGTTCAAACTATTTTTTAAAGTATTTGACTATTCAAAGATGTTTTTGGATTCTGAGACTTCGATAGTCCTTTTTGTCTGGAAAATCTTGCAGTTTGGAAGAGGACAGATGTGTCTTTCTACCCTGCACGTTCATAATGCCCCTTTCCTAGGTGTTCCTGATTCCTGTACTCTATGTTTAACTGAAGCACCAAAAGTTCTGCAGAAATTTAAAGAAAAATTTCTTAACATTGAGGATGACAGAGCCCTGGAAAGGCTGCCAAGGGAGGTTGTGGAGTCTCCTTGTCTGGAGATCTTCCCAACCCGCTTGGACGCAGCCCTGTACCACGTGCTCTGGGTGACCCTGCGTGTGCAGGAGGGTTGGACTGGATGACCTCTGGAGGCCCCTTCCAACCTTGAACGTTCTGGGATTCCGTGGTTCTCCTGTTCCTGGGTTCTGAAGCTCCTAATGTTACAGTGTTTGAGCCTCTGATGGTTTGTTTGTAAGGAACTTGGCCATATTGCACGTGTTAACTGTCACTATTGCGGTCATAAATGTATTGTTGTTGAAACTGAGATGCTACGAATGCAGCTGGTGCATGGTCTTGCTGGTAGGCACGGATACTATGGGATGTGACTGTAGTACCTGGGGTTTTCTTGCCCTGTCATGTCTTTTCTATGAAATGCAGCCTTCTAGAGTTCTGATTCCTGCTTAAAATATAATAATAATAATAAAAACACAGTGCAAGACCTTTGGCTCAGTGGAAGATGATCTCGAACTTTAACTGATGCTTCCGTTTACCACAGCGTGAGAAGGATTTTTGAGCTTCTAGAATTGAATAATGTTTCAATGAACGGATTTAACCGAATTCTCCAAGGTCCTGCGTTTCCGTCCTGAGTTTGAGTCACTTCCCTAGCCCCAGGGTGGCCTGCGAGGACTTGGGCTGTTGGGAGGGGAAACAGCCGTGTGGGGTGTCCCTGGGGGAGCATTCCCGGCACAAAAACCTCCTCTGGCAACGTCCTAGCAAAGCGATGGGAGACGAATCCAGCGGCAGCAGAGCCCCGGAAAGTGGGAACCGGGCCGTGCTGGTGCATCTGGGTCTGTTCATTTGTGGGTTTATTTCAGTTCTACTCTCAAACTGTTGGCAAGGGTGAATTTTTAGTGTGTATTTTTTTTCCTGTGACTCTTTGCACTGTCAGCTTTAATGTGCCGAGTTATTTTTAATGAATGTTAATTGAGCTGTGAAGATGAAACCTTTCTTACTGTGCAAAATGAAATTAAACTTCTCTTATTGAAATAAATAGAAATCTTTTTTGTTTTATCTTACTGGTTTAGATGGCATTTGGGCTTTCCTTCTCCCCGGCTCTGCTTTCTCACGTTATTCAAGATTTCCTCCCGTTGTTGCCAGAGGAGAAACACGTGCCACAAAACACAGAGCCAGCGGAGGAGCCCAGCTGCCCTCCCACAGGCTCTTAGCGGCGCTTCATTTATCCAAGTGTCCTGCCCGTTTGCCATTGAACTTGACCTGTCCTCTAATGTAGAATATATATATATATATGTAGTATGTATGTATGTATGTGTATATATGTGTGTGAGAGGGAGAGCGGCGGGTGCAGCTGCCGAGGGCCCCTCGTGGCAGCACCGGGCCCGGCGCCGCCGCCTCCTCCAGGCTCGCTCTGCCCCGGGCCCTTCCTTACCTTACCTGGTGGTGGCCACGTTTGTTCAACTGCCCTTCCTCCCCCCTGGATGAAGGAATAGCCCTCCGCGGTGTTGTGTGTGTTCAGCGAGAAGAGCTCGGCGTAAGGAAGGATTCTCTTTACTCCGAGTAGGTGGATCCAGTCAAGGCGATTTTGCAGAGCCTCCTAGGAGAGCTTGACATTCCGAAACCTGAATTACCTAGATGGAGATCGCCTCGAAGCGGAGCCTAGCGCTCACGTAGCTGCTGTTTGTGTGTTCCAGGTGCTGGTGCTCGCCCTGCCGTTACAGACTCCCGCCGGTCCCTGCCCGACTCCGTTTACCAGCGTGCCAAAGGTAGGCGATCCCGCTCCGCTCTCGCGCCGGAGACCAGGAGCTACCCGCACGTGTTGCTTGCGTTGCCCTTGCTCGTGGTGCAGTGCTAGTGATTATTTTTAAACTGCTGCATAGATTATTAGGTAGCATTTGTTTTTTTCCTTCAGTGATCTGAGACAAATCAGTTTGAACTCTGGATTTTAATAACCGAGTGGGGTTGGATTATGAATTAGGCACTGGATGTTGCTACAGCTGCTTTGGGCTGCTGCCGCTTGTTATCTGCTGCCTCGGTTCGGGACTTTGTTTTGTCCAGAGGCTCCGTGGGGAAGATTTGGTGCTAGGGAGGGTACGGAGGAAGAGCCTGTGGGGAAACAAATTCAGTGTTGTTCACTGCTTTTCCAGAAACTAATAGCTTATAAGGTATTATAAGCTATGTACATGAGTCTTGTATACCCAGGCTTTTTTTTTTCTCTCCTCAAGAGTACATTTAGTATTACATTTGGTATAAATTCAAGACTTTTAACATTTTGCTCTGGGCTGGCTGTGAAGATCAGAAATAGCCTAATAAAGCTGATGTTTCCCACTCATTTCCTTTTGTGATGGAGTCCAGCTATCTCCTCCTTTGTTAATCCACATACCCTGTTGTCTGCGTCCAGTAACTGTAGCCAGCCCCTATGCTTTGGCAGAGACTTTGTTAACACAGATTTTTAATGAAATGAAGCCTTATTATGATCCTACTAAAGAAAGAAAAAGGCAGAACACTGAATGAATGTGCTCATCCCTACAGCACAGAACAGGAAACTGGGAACTTAGTTTTATTCATTACTTTACCAGGCAAATTTATTATTTCTTATTCGAGTTCTTGGTAAATAAAAATAAAATAAAATAAAATAAAATAAAATAAAATAAAATAAAATAAAATAAAATAAAATAAAATAAAATAAAATAAAATAAAATAAAAATCATACCTTCCTCAGATGAAAGTTAGGCCTGGTTAGTTATTGACAGCTTGGAGCCTTCAGATGGAAAGCAATGTATAAAGTACTCGCACCTTCATTTTGCTACGAGTTCTGTTAAAAACCATTTCAGTGAAGTATTATCAGAAGGTTAAATACTTCAATAATATGCAGGTGAAGTAGTTAGAATTAAAAATGATACCAAAGGCAATCCAGTCTTTAAGTTGACACGTCAACATACGTTTTTGTCAATGACTTAGTTTCCTTCAAACTAGAGCAGGAAATTCTGAAATACTGGAATTGCAAATTTAAGACGTTACAGTGGCTTTTCTCAGCACTTTTTCAAATAAATCAATATTTTTCCCATTCCATTTAAATACTGTTTATAACCATAGCCAGTTGAAACCTGGAGTCTGGAGTTAGAGTATTTCAAGAAATTAAGAGTATTCTGACACTTGGCTTATGTAGGAATTTTTTACTCTTTGAAACAAGGATTTAAGAAGAAAAGAAAATATTATTCCGTATGCTTTCCCAAAAGGCAAGATACATAATAGTTCCCTGAGAGGCGAAGAGGAGAATAGCCTTTGTATTTGGAATATCAGATCTTTCTTTTCTTTCAGTATAATAGCCCAGAACACTTATAAAATTAACTCCGTTTCAGCAACAAAATGAAATTGAATTTTATTATTCATGCATTTAGCATCTCTTCTGACCTTTGGCTACATGTGTATACCCTGATGCATGTTTCTGATGAAATATAATCAGCTTGGTGAAGATCTGATTCTGCAAAGCGTGGAGCTTTCTGGTCTCTTTCCAAGAAGGGAATTATCACATAGGTGCAGCTTTATTACAGCCAGTGCTTGAGAGCCTTTGTTTGGATCAAACAGACTCAATGTCTTGCCTTTGGAAAGGAAATGCACTTGGTCACAGGGAAAATATTCACAATAAAAATATGTATAAGAAGTATAAAAATATGTTCTCTAAACTTCCCCAAGCTGCAGAGAACAGTGCTGCCTCATACAATTTTGTTGAGTATTGGAGTTCTTTGGGGTCCTAAAGAGTGTGTGGTTATTGAGATCTGCAAAGCCACCTTTTATGTAGTTGTTAAAGTTGCCTTTTTTCCTGCTCTCTTCTACCTGTCCTTCTCCGCCTCCTCAAATGGATGCTTCCGTATTTCATTTTTTGTTTACTAGCAAATAAAAAAAATCTTGATCTCGTTTCTACCAAAAAAATAATAAGAAAGTGCGGATGAAATCTAATGTTCTCACAGTTGTCTCAGTATTACAGTTGCTGCAACGCCATCCTAACAGCATTTAAACAGTTTTAAAGCATGATATTGCATGTAGTCACACTCTGTACTTTTGAACTTGTTACTCACTCATTACTTTGAGCTAAAAGAAGAAAAATAGATCTCACCTTGTATTTTCTCAATAAAATATTCCATAAAGCGATTGCAATGTGCGCATTGAGCAGAGGTGAGTTTTGGTAACTTAGTGACACAGTTCAAATATTTTTGGGAGACAGCAGAGTAGAAAAGGTTTTGAGAGCCTCCTTTGCACCTTCATGACACTTGCACCATTCAGGTCACCGAGTGCTCGGTGTGTGTGTGCAGAAGGGAGGCGGTTGGCCGGGTCTGGGCTGAAGAGAGGGAAGGGAGGAGGGTTTTGGCAGCCCCTGAGCGCAGGCGCCGAGCGAGGGCAGAGCCTGGGCGCTGCGGTGCCAGCGGGCCCGTACAGGGGCTGCCACCGAGACCGGGGCACCACGTGGGGCTCCTCCGGGGCGCCCCCGGCCCTCGGGGCTTCCGAAAGACTCGCCCTCGTCTTCTGGGCGTTTCGTACCCTGTCTGGATTTGTTTGGGTTTTTCTTGAGCTCGGCGGGGCTATGGGAGCGCTCCCTGGTGCTTTTCTGTAGCGCGGTGTGTTTGCAGCTCTTGTGGGGTTTTTGAGGCAGTAAACCTGAAGGAAATATTAATTATTTGTACTGTTTCATACAAGGGAGTTTCATGGAAGTTTTGGTTGTGAAAGTGTTAGAGAGGGAAAGGTACCTACTGAGTACATGTTCCAGATCCTTTTTCCAAAGGTGCAAAAATTATTTTTAAAAAATCCTGTAATTATGTCAGTTACTCCAGGTGCCTTAAGTGTTTATTTTAAACCTTTGGATGCAGCTTTTAGCTTTACTGTAAAAGGTATTTATAGAGTATAATGATCACATTTCCAGAGCACTGCCCTTTATGTCTTAGGCCAGTTGTATCTTGCTTTCTGAATTGCAGTTGTGGACAGAAGAGAAGAATCCTTTTCTGCCTTCCCTTCCTCACTCCCCTAAAGCCCCAGCACACCCACCTGTGTTAATTCAAGGAAAAATCAATTCTGTGATACGTTAAGTAATCTTAGAGACACTGCCTTTTTAAATTTTAACTACCTTTTTACTCTTTATCTATCTGTAATCATTGTAGTTATTTGAAAATATAAGTGTAGCTTATTAATAATCTCCAAAAAGATAATTGAGTCACTTGTCTGTGATTTTTTTCCAGCTGTGGTGATAGCCTCAGATGCAACTTGGGTTTGTCAAAATTAACTGCATCTTGCATGGCTCACAGGGGACCTTTGTGGTGTGTTTTATGGCCGCAATCCGCATGGATTCCTGTTGGAGAGGGAGCCCTGCACGACTTTCCTCAGCACCTAAAAATTCAGTTGGGAAAACCAAGAAGATGATCCCATGTTTCCTGGTGGAAGTAGGTTTGTGGTTTAATCGCCAGAATGAACTTGGTCTTCTCATGCTGCGTGTGTCACTTCTTCTTAGACAAAACCAACTTTGTTCTCTGAAGAGAATCCAGCATATTACTTGGCTCACGAGTACAGCTAGAAATAGACCTAAGACTAAGCACGTGGCCATCAAAATACTTGAATTTAAGTGTCTTGACCAGGGTTAAACAGAACAGCACTCTCGGAACTGGGTGCTGAGTCCCCATTTCTTGGGTTACTAGGTCAGCATATCCCTAATTAAATCAGCTGATTACGGGACTTGGCCCTGCGCTGGGCTCTGCTTTGTGGAGCTGCTGATACCGCTCTGGGGTCTCATCTTCAGCAGCTCTTGGAGACAGAGGGCACGAGTCGCCGCGGAGGAGGCGCATCCCGAAGCGCTCGGTGCTGCGGAGGGAGCTGCCCGGGATGAGGGGCTGCAGCGGCGAGAGGGGCCGCGGGGACACCCCCCCCCAACCCCGGGCCAGGCCACCCTCGTCCTGCCCCGCGGGACCCTGCGCCGCCCCTGCACCCGCTGAGGAAGAGCGGAGCCAGAAAGCAGTTCTGCTGTGCACCTTCAGGGGGAACTTGAAATGCAGCTGAACTATGAAGTTCTGTATTTGCAGTAGCCTTCTCGATGTGTGCCATAGAGCGTAACATCTGCGTGATTAGTGGCGAGTGATGTTTAGAAAACAGCAGTTCTCCCTGCTGAAAAGCTGCGTTTTTGTGAACAGGAAGAGCTCGTACGTGCAGTTGGTGTCATCTCCTACCTGCTGCATGACGTTTTGCCTGCCAAAGAGGCGTTCTGGCTAACGTTGCTAGTGGTAATTTCACTAGCAAAAGAGAATATACTTAAAAGTAACATATATTTGCTGTGGAATTCTGTTTCCAATAATTTGGACAATTAATCTGCCTTGCAGTTACTGTGCACCTGTGGTAGAAAAGCTTGAATGCTACTAACTGTAGAGGATGTGAGAAAATGCATTTGTTCTTTTGCTCATTTCTTTGGTAAAGCAACAGTGATAAAAAGCATAGAGTACTGCGCATATAGGTAGAAGTATTTTTAAAAACCCTTTGTTTTCCTTGTTTTAAGTTTGGTCTCATTTTATAATGAGCATCCTACGTTCCTTGCAGTCTTTGGGGTTTAAGCTGGTGCCCTCCCTGGGATTCCCTGCAGAGTTTTGGGGATTCCCTGCAGCTCTCATCCCATCCTTCCTTATTGCGGAGGCTTTTCCAGATGTCCTCCTCTCTGTTGCTCCCCATAGAAGAGACTCTGCGCAGCTCCCTGTCTGCCTGCTCTGTCACCCTTTACTTCCCTCTTCTCACTGAGGTGATGATCTGTCTCCTGCCCCTGGATTGAGCCCCTAAAAGCTCAGTCCTTTCTGTAGGTGCCTCATGCCGCTATTGCTACTTGCACTGTTTTTTCCCCTTCTACTGCAAGTCCTTGCACCTCCCTTCACCTCTTCTCATCCCTGTGATCCAGCTCTTTCCACTGGCCTATAGGATGCACCTGTAGTCTGCTGTGTTTTTTTCACATGAGATATATTAACAACTTTACCGATGAGTCTCATGTAAGTTTTTAAGTGGGTCAGAGAGATCCTTTGCCTGAAGCTGCGTGTGGCTGGGGGATTCAGAGTTTCCCAAAAGCCTAAGTCTGAGGGATAGTTACCAAAGTCAGAGCTTTGTCTGTGCGTGCTCAGAGCATTCCCTGATGCATTGGCTTGTGTCATACCGCTGATTCCCAAGGTATCACATACCAGCCAAAAACATGCCGTTGAGCAGAGGGTTAGGCTTCTCCTCACCTTTGCTCTCTCTGAAGTTGTCTTTGAAGATGAAACAGCAGAGTAAGTATTAGTTTTCCTCATTTAGTTCTCTCTGGAGGTTCCTCAGTGGCCTGCTCTGCTGCTCCTGGATTTCCAAGGGGCTGGAATGACCCGCTCCGCTCTGGCTAGAGCAGCGTTTCACCATGGTGAGGGTCAGGGTGCTTTGTGAGCAGAAACAGTAATCCCCCAAGTAAAGGGTGTGACAACCTCAGTTTTACTTAAACAATTTAACTAGAACTGCAGACCTTTTATACAAATGTGGGCAAAACTAGTTCCAAAACCAGCCTGTAGGCGAGATTTTTAATGGTTGAATTCTTCAGAACTTGGATTTACCATCAGTGGCATAAGGAAAATCTGTGTTCCTTAGGGCACCTTGCCCTGCAGCCGTGCGGGAGGCAGCGCTGCTGTGAGGGGCTCTGAGCACGGAGAGGGCCCGGAGCTTAGGGAAGTCCTGAGATTGCTCCCGTGCAGCCTTGGGAATTAATGGTACGGCACACAGAATCACAGAGTGGTTGAGGTTGGAAGGGGCCTCTGGAGACCATCCAGTCCAACCCCCTGCTCCAGCAGGGACACCCAGAGCACGGGGCACAGGGCGGCATCCAGGTGGGTTTGGAAGATCTCCGGAGGAGACTCGAACAGGCTGCCCAGGGAGGCTGTGCAGGGCTCTGTCACCTCACAGTAAAGAGGTTCCTCCTCACATGGAGGTGGAACTGCCTGTGTTGCTACTTGCACCCATTGCCCCTTGTCCTATCACTGGCCACCACTGAGACAATGTATCAGTCACAATCCAATATATCAGGGAATACTCTAAGCACGCAGAGACCGAGCTTTGATTTTGGTAACTATCCCTAGGACTTGGGCTTTGGCAGTAGAGCAGCAAGTGGCCGCCCGGGGTTTGCCATCCAGGAGAGGCCAAGGTGTTTGCTTCCTGCCTTGCAGGTTGTCTCCGAGGCCGGTGGGGAGGAGGTGCCTGCCTGGTACCCGCCTTCACACGATGAGTGGGTTTTCTAGGTTTGCTTCTAGTCCTCCCTGAGCTGTGGGGTTGTAACCTGCCCCTCTTCCCATTCGCTGCTCTCCAATTCCTGGTATTCCTGGGCATCCTCCTCAAAAGGCCTGTCCTTGGGGCCTGCTGCAGAGCTGGGAGCACTGCTGGTTCTGCTGGCCCCTCTCTGCGCGGGCTCATGTGGGAGGTGAAGGAGCCGCTTTGCTTCTGCTCTAACATTGCCCACGACTCAGCGGGAAGATGTAGCACCTGAACACGAGGTGAAGGGCTGAGGTACTGTAGGAAGCTGCCAAACTCTTAAGGATCTTGTCTGGCTCTCAGCTAGACTCGTTAATGAAGCAGTGATGATAGAGCCACTCCTACTGAAAGTGTCAGCACTGCTGCAGGTTTTCAGTTGTGTTTGTAAGGAAGGAACGAGAACGCAGTAGCTAAACTTCCAAATCACAGACCTGTGTGGCTTTAAACCTGTTTTTCTTTTATTTAATCTTGTTTCTAGTACTCAGAAGTGTGTCCTGATGTTTGGAAATTATTGGGCGACTCTTTCATATTTGTTGGTGCATTCTAGTGTTATCTGGTAGGAAGAAAATGTGTCCATAAGTATGTGAGGCTGGAACATCCCGTCAGTGGGAGAGTACATAACATTTCTAGATGAAAAGGAATGTAATGTAGCATCCAAAGCCAAATGTTCACTTTTGAATTCATTTGCTTATTGCAGTGAGATTTTACTCAGAAAAGTGGACTGTGGAGAAAATTTCTAGCCCTGTGGCTAGAAAGATAAATTGGTTACAGGGGGATAGAACAGGAGTCTGGAAAGATTCAGTTTTGCTCACAGACAGGAGTGAGAATAGGGAGAGTATAAGTGCAGCACCTCCAGGAAACGTTGGTCTCAGAATGAGTATTTTGCTAGCAGGAAGTTCAGACATTGCTTTTTATTTTTTTGGTTTAATTTCTGTGGAAAAAGGCAGGTGATCCTAGTCCTGATGTGGTGAGGGTGTTCTGGCAGAGCCTGCCCTCCTTAGCAGCGCCCTGGCGCCGTGGAAAAACAGTGTTGGAGGAATGGGGGTGGAACAGTTGCCTGAATTTCAGTATTAGAGCAGCCGACACTTGAACTGCAAGGTAAGAATTTGGAATAAAGAGAGTCTTACTGAGGTGCTTACAGAAATTTGCATCCCACTGAGCACGTCTCGCAGAAATGTTTTAATAGTTTCCCTTCATTCCTTACCCTGTCCTGGGAACCGTAAGCTGTTTTTCTGTTGTCTTCCCTCCTCCTCCCACTCCTTCTATGAAGGAATTGAGAGAGATTTGCCACTAAACTCATGTTGCAGAGCACCCACAAGCACTGTTTTATTGAAGAGGGACTCGTTTGAACTGGAGAAGGATCTGTAGGAAATGATTTTATTAAAACTAATGAATGCTGCTGACATTCCAGGCCAAAGCACCGGCTTGACTTTGAATTTAAAGGATTTCCAAGCAGTTTAGGGCAGACTGTTTTGAACCAACCATGAAACATGAGTTTCCTGTGTGTTAGTGCTTTGGGAGCGGGAGAGGGAATTCTGGTCTGTCTCCAAAGACATGTTGGATAGAAGGAGAGCAGGAGCTTCAGTGAGAGACTTGGGGCTCCCTTCCTTGCCTGGGCTTGTGCTTTTCCAGTTGTGCAACATAAACCACCAGTCACTGATGTGACAACCGTGTGATTTGTGAACCTGTTCTATGCAGTTTCATCTCGTACAAGATCCAAGAATATCCCTTCATTTAAATGATGTGTTTTCTTTTCATGTACGTCCTGTCAGGAAATGAAAAGACCAAAATTGAAAGTTAGTTCCGAGTAGCTATCACAAAATCCAAACTTCTGCTATGATTTTTATTGGGAAGATGAAATGATTTATACACAAATCAATGGCATGTAGCTGGAAATTTTCAGCAGCTGGAAAAAAACGTAGAGGACGAAGAACCATCACAGTGGTATTAGATGCTTCTTATTGGAATCTACAGCTGTATCTTTTAAGCTGCCTCTGATTACGTATCTAAGTGTGGAATCAAGAATGATGATGTCTTATATCTGGTAATTACTTCTAACTGCATGTTCAAAGAGGCTGCTGCTAGAAAGTGGCTTTCTGACTCGGTATTGAACATAGGTTTTTAGTAGGTAACCATGAATTCTCTAAATCTCTGAAATTTGGCCTTACGGTTTGAGAAGTAAGTCATATTGCATAAAAATTCTGTTAACACTCAGTTGCAAATGGAGAAGTATAAGAAATTTTTCAGTATTATTTTTCAGTATTTGATATGACAGAGAACTGCAAAGCTCACAGAGCTAGGAATTAAGAGTCTGAATTTGTCCTATAAAATACTTAGTCCTCTGTGAACTAGAAAGTTAAAAATCATTTTAATATGCGTATCTTTCACAATTTCCTACTCTTGTGCGATGGATTGGATCGGGGTTTTGTGAAGTGACTGATAAATTGTTTAAGACTGTAAAATTCAAGTTGTCTAAAAATATACTACTATTTTCTTTAAAAGAATAGCTTGGGTTGCTGGAAATACATTTTTGATCTGAACAGTCAAACGTATCATCCTCTTTCTAGTTAAAAATATAAAATAAAAGCATAGTTCTGTGGGGAAGAGAAGGTCATCAGTTCAATTTTATTTTCAGCATTTTCTAGACAGTTTAAAGTGAAATCTCTGGCAAAGTAGGTAGCAGCGTTTCAGGGGATTAGCAGTGAAACGTCCTTCTGTGCAAGATGAAGGTTATACTTCCGTTTGAGGACTGTGCTTTGTTTATACAGTATATAAATGGGCTACCACCTTTAATGAAGTGCAATTCTTACAGGAGGCAATGTTTGATACGGGGAGGGAAAGCAATAATGGAGGCAAATCATCCAAGCACTTCTTCAAACGTGGGACTTTTTAAGTCTTTAAAGAAATTAAAGGATCTCCTCTTTATAAGAGTTCATAGAATTCACCATTTCAAGTATGAGAGTTTGAAAGTTTTAAATTAAAGGTGAAAAGAAGCTTTATTGGCAGCTGGGATAAAGATGGTACCTTTGCTCAATGAACAGCAGCAGGCTCAGGCCTCCTGCTCCAAACAGTACAGTTTTTGCAGTGCATCGTGTAGATAATATTATCTAAACTTTTTTCTCCACAGTTTCTGCTTTTTCAACGGTTTTGTGTGTTTGCCTTTCGCCCTTTCATTTATGAGACTGCGGAGAGGTTAGCAAGGGTAAAATGATGTGTAATTTTCTCATCTACACCCTTGCTATGTGTTGAGTTGTTCTTGGGCTTTTTCCGCTCTCCAGTCTTGATTTTCCTCTCTCCAGTCTTGATTTTCTGTTTAAGTGTTGTCCCCTGGGAGGGATGGAGAGACAACGGCTCAAAGAAACACCAGCACAGGCTGAGCTCGTCCATGCCACAGGATTGGCAGAAACACCCATAGGAAAAAAAAAGCACTGCAGCTGTTTCAGAGGAACCGTGAGCTCTTTCCTGCAGGAGTTCTTTCTAGTGCAGTTGAACTGCTCATTAGCTGTGTGGTTTTCCTAGAGCTGCTTTAAAAAGTATTCAGGAAGAGGTGAGCTCATGGTCTCTTCTGCTTTTCTTGCTGTGTTCACCTAAAGGCGGAGCAGGGCTTGGTGTTGTGTTTTGTCAACACGTTGGCCAAGGAACGTGAAGTGGAAGAGACCCCTCCTCCACGTTGTGTTGTCTCAGCTCGTCTGCACCGAAGAGTCTGAAGACTCGTGGTCTTGAGTTTGCTGTTGCTGCCTGGAGGGTGAGAAATGCCCGATGGGGACAGCAGCGAGGCCGGGATGAAGTGAGAAGCCACCTCTGCTGGAGGAAACCCCCGAGACGAGGCCGTCGGCAGCAGCGGTTTCTCTGGTGGCTCCCGGCAGGCGCCGGCGGGAGGAGGAAGGAGAGGCGGCTGCGAGGAGAGGCGGCCTCGGCCTCCGGGAGAGGCGGCTGCGAAGAGAGGCGGCCTCGGCCTCCGGGAGAGGCGGCCTCCAGGAGAGGCGGCCTCGGCCTCCGGGAGAGGCGGCCTCCAGGGCTCACCCAGCCCAGGCTGGCCGGGCCGGCGGCTGCCGCAGGAGGCAGCAGAGGGGACAGGGCCGAGGAGGCGCCGCGCCGGAGGCCCCCGGGCCCCGGCAGGCAGGCGAAGCCGCCCCAGGAATCTGCCCTGGAGCGGCGGATCCGCGGCGGGAACGGCGTCGGGCCCAGGCCTTGCTGCTTTCCCCCCTTCACAACAGAATAAACCAGGGCGAGCTTAGTTCATTTTTACTGGTTTCTGGTAAGTGCATGTGAAGAGGGTCTGAAGGGATGTAATTTTGAATAGTTCTTAATTAAGAAGTGTGGGGAGAAATGGCTTCTTCCAAAAATACTGGCTAGGCTGGATGAAGCCTTAAGAAAATTGTTTAACTACAAAAATCCCCCCTTGCTCAGGGATTTTTGTTTGGTCTTTAGAAAACTGCCAGTGCTACCTATTCATCTTTGACCTGCTTTCCAGCTGAAATAAAAATAAGTTTATTGAAACTAAAAAAAGGGGGGGGGGGAAGAGCTGAAATATCCTTTCTCTTCCTCTTTTAAAATCCTTCGAGGTTGTCTTTAGCCAATTGCTTGCTAGTAATCCCTTACATGAAAGGCTCAAGACAGGTTTTATAATAAACCCTGTGCACTGGTGCTCATACTGTGCTCTAGCTTAGCTAAGACCTCTATAGAACATTTTTACATAACTCTATTATAAGTTTTCTTTTCAGCATGGGTAAGTTATAAGGTTCCTAACTAGTATCACTAAACTCTAATGTGCATTAATTTGACGGGAGCTTATTTCTGCAGAACACCAACTTTTTGTCCTTTGAAATACAATTTTCAATTTAAATGATCTGTCAGAAGCTAAAAACGAGCACAGCCTACTTCATAATAAGCCTGCTATTCCAGGAAGGGTATAGAAATAGCCTTTTGTTTTTAAGTAAGACATCAAAAGGTTTTTAAAAACTTAGCTTACCAAAACAGCTGAGTGCTTATCACATGAATAGGAAAGATGTTATTTAGTATTGTGTTTTTTAAAGAGTGTCATATTGATTAAGTATTTGTAACTTGACATGCCCCAGACCAGGAAATTTTGTCATAGCAGTGTTACTAATGAAATGACACTTGGGAAGCTTAGCTCATGTGAAGGTCACAGCATTAAACACAGTGAACACCGTATAGAAAATAGGATATTACTGCATGAATTCATTTAACTGGAGAACTTAAACTTGCAGTCTCTCTTCCCTTCAACCACAATAGAGGTAGCAGGCCAAAATAACATCTTAATTTGCTACTTCTAAGATATAATTTCATTCTTGTCACAGTGTCCGGAGCTGTTCCCTAGTCCAAGCAGAGTGTCCTCCTCGGGGCAGCCTCACCGTTCTGGGCGCACGTCCTCGACCCGGGCTGCTGGGGGGCAGGCTCGCTCCGGGGTGTCCCCGGTGTTGGCCTTGTGGCCCCCCTGCTTCCCTTGCGAGGAGCCCCTCGCGCCTCCTGCTCCCGCTCGGCCGCGCGTTCAGCGGCATCGAGCGGCCGCTCCGCACGTGCGTCCTGTGAGTGCCTGCGCGGGCCTCGGTTCTGTAGCAGGCACCCAAAATCTGCAGGATTTCTTTCCAGATCTGCTGCTACCCTTCTGAAAAGTCCCGTGCTCAGTATGACTTGAATGGGGACAAGGTTTATTTTTCTCTGTTTTATCTAATGCTGACTCTAGGCTAACAGGGTGCTTGCCCAGGGGAAGAAGCCGCACCAGCTGCAATTACGACTCGCTCCTCTTGCCTAGTAAGCAATGTGGTAGCACCTTCATGCTTGAGTGAGGCCTACAGGGCTGGAAAAAGCCTAGAGATGAGCTAGATCTGTCAAAGATGGTCATCATCATGAGCACTGTGGGCTGCACACGAAACGCAACATGCGGGTCTTGCTTTGGGAAACCTCGCTTGGTTCTTTTCCCTTACTGGTGAGTTTGTATATTGAAAGATCATTTAAATGAGCCTGCGTGTTTCATTAGGACACAGTGATTGATGCCAGATGCTTCATGCAAGAGTAGATGGGAAAGTTTTTTCAGTCATCTTTTCATATATTCATATATTCATGTATTTATATATTTATATATTCATATATTATATAATATTCATACATTATTATATAAGTATTATATATTGCATGTATTATTATATAAGCATATATTGTTGCGTGGTGAGCGGTTACACTGACTCTTTAGTAAGACAGTATCTTCCAGGTGTTTTTGTGTGCTTCGATGTTCTTTGTCTTTTTAAAACAGAGCCTAAAACCGCTCAGGACAGAAAACAAGCTTAATTTTTGTGCAATATTGGAGCTCTGCAGAAATTCGTTGCGGCTAAAGCAGCCTTGAGGTTTCCTGTTTGCCTGTGTTGTAAGGCAAGATGCAAGGTGCTGCAGCACACTGCAGCTCTATTAGAGATTAGCATCTCAGACACACCGCGGCGGGGCACCAAGAAGGGAACGCAGCTTAAAAGTTGTCACCCTCCTTACAAGTTGTCACACGCGGCCCTGGGGCAGGACAGACAGCAGACCTGTCAGCTGGGTCAGCCCCCACACCAGGGCATGAAGCAGCTTGTGTGGGAGTCGGGATTTGGAAGTGTTGAGATAAAAGTCTTTAGAGCTGGTTCCCTTTAAGACATACAGGTCATTATTACTATGTTTCAGTAAGGAAGTGTTTAGTAAGGCTTCAGAAGAATATAAACTTTAAAATATTTTAAGAACTGACATCTAAAAACACTTGCACTGATGTGGTCAAACAGTCTTTAAGTCCAGAAGGGAACCATCATCCTACAATGTGACTTTTTATTTCTTTATTTCTCCTGCGCAGAGCAGAGAATCTCGGAGGCTGTCAGCTGTTCTGCCCGGTTGGATTGCCCTCAAATATTTGTCTATAATTAATTCTTTTATTTTTTTCCAAGTGACTCATAAGGAAGCTGGGTCCTGTTGAGGCAAAAACAACTGCCTGGGCCCAGCTTGAAGCCCTCGTGTTATCTGATGACCCTTCCTTTGAAGTTCCTCTTGTGATCTGTCGCTCAGCTAGTTGTTAATGCAGTGTAGGCTACGTGGGCTTTCCTACATGTGTAGGCCTAAACCAGAAGCTGAAAATACCTGAAGAATACACAGAAAGATAGTTGGTGTGATCAGCCTACCTGCCTTTAAAACCTTTTTGTCACGTATTAGTTACTCCTCCATAGTAAGTTGCTGTGGATGTTGGGGGGTCTGCCGTCTCTTACGTGGCAGTGCTATCAAGGAGATCTCATTTATGCTCTCTGATGAGTGGCACATAACGTTCTGCAGAACTTCCTCCTCTTACCTGCAGTAGGTTTTTTTATTGTTAATTTTACCACCTCAGTAAATAGCAGAGCAGAAAGTGGTTGTCTGTGTGAAATAAGGCCATAGCATGAAAGTACATTAAACATGCTTTTGGACCCATGAGCTTACCTCGTTTTTGGACACATGAACTGCCTTGTTTTATACTTCTAGTAATACTTCATATGTTCAGACACATTTCTAATAACCTTTTGTAGTTCTTAATTATAAGGACTGTACTACTTTTGATACCTTTAGTTTGCATTTCTTGAGTTGTGTTTCTTGCTATAATTTTTTTCTCTTAAAAGAAACGTGGCAAGGAGGGGACACAGAAAAACTCTGGGCTTTTTTTTAATCTCAGTTCTTAAACAGGATGTCCTCTTAACAATGTAAAACAATAACTGCAGAATTGTAAGAGGGTGGAAAATACAAAAAAAAAAATCTTCTTTCATAGCTAAAAAGGTGTTTACGCCTTTGTTTTCATTCTTTTCAGTTTTCATTCATGATAATTTTCACGTCTGGAAAACTGACCGTGTTAAACTACCAGCATCAGCTTCTACTAACGGAGACCGTTCAGTTTGCACGCGGAATGAAATTAGTGACAATCCTTGGCACTTACTGCCCTATCAGGTGTAGTTCAGCAGTCAGCACAGCTTAATGAGACCTAGTGCCAAAATTCCCCAACTTAATTGCCACACTCAGGCAACTGCAGTCAGTAATTGTTGAAAGCCTGGGTACAGCTTTCAGTTTAGTGTTAGTATCTGAGGTGAATTGTGGAGGATGTTCTTGTTATCTATCCCAATCGGAAGGCCCCAGAAGGGAGGGGGGGATTTCTGCATGTGTTTTTGGTTGTTGGTTGCCTGTGTTGTGTGTGCAGATAGTGTTCCAGGAACCAGTTACGTGGTTCCCCATTTTTTTCTATAGCATAGCCGTAGCTTATGCTAGTCCTATGTTGTTGTTTTTAAGTAAATACAAAGATCCTTAAGCATTCAAATTCTGTTCTACCCCAGTCGTTAAGTGAAAACATGTGAAAAGGCCTGTGCTCAGTTTCGCCTTTTTCTTCACTCCCTCATTCCTACAAACGACATGTCCAGTGACATTTATTATTATTATTTATATATTTTTTTTTAATTTTAAGCCTGGAGCCCATTGTTAAATATTTGGTCTCAGTTTTTCAGTTTACTTGAGAACAGAGAAGATCTCTGAGCTGAGACCCACCAAGGCTTCAAATTCTGGTCTTCCTGTGACCTGGGTTCTCACATGTTGCAGCTTTTTCTATTCAAGTGTCTGTTTAACACTTCAAAACTGTGCAGATGGATGATGAATGTTTGCTCACTGTGGTTATTTAACTGAAGCTTTCTTTTTAAAAGAGAGGAAAAGCAGTTTTCTGTTAACTTTGGGTGCAGTGGCCGCTTTGTGTTGAAATGTGTCCCTTGCAGTGGGTTGAGCCCCATTAGATGCAATATTGAAGTCCTAAACTGCAAAAGCTGTTAGAAAATGTGACCATTGCGTGATCCATGCCCAGCTGTGTGAGCACCAGCAAGTAGCTCGAGTGAAAATCCCTTGCAGGGGCTTTACCCATTTGAGCAAAGGATAAAGATTTGCTGTTAATTGTGGTCAGCCCACTTGCTGTCTTTAGCTCTGCCTGCATTTTGCAATTCTCTTGTACCAGGCGTCAGAAATACAGACTCTTTTGCGTGGCTTTGGTCTCATGAGTTTCAGTTTGGTCTTTGCAGTAAGATTGTTGCATTTCCCCACTTCTGTGGCAAAAAAAAAAAAAAAACAGAAAGAAGCACATGTGAGGAGAGCTTGCCTAAGTATCAAAAATGGTGTTTTATTGGAAATAGCAAGAAGTAAGTCAAAAGGGTGTAGTATTTTCCCACAAGCTTTCATTTGAATTCACATTGCTTTTTAATGCCTTTGGAGTGTTGCCTTGGAGGCTGCTTCATCTCCTATGTAGAGTTACATTTTTGAAGCCTTTTTTATATGTCAAAACGTACTTTTCCACACTAAATTAAAGAACAGAGGCCAAATTTCAGGCCTTATGAAACTGCAGGCAGGCTTCCTGACACCGATTGCATCCTCAATAATAAGAAAACTTCAGCCCTCGGAGTCCGTATCAGGTAACTAATACTAGCCCTTTATTAATGGCTGAGCCCCTTCACTTAGTGTGCGGGGGGCTGCCATGGAGAGAGATTCTTCCACCTTTAGCCCGTGTTTCCCTGAGGACCTAAGGTCTTCTGGAGGTTGTGGTTTAATCATGGAAGAGATGAACGGAGCGGCCATTGGATGGCCGCCCTGGCGCAGCCCAGCCGTTGGAATCAACCTGTCCCAGGAGCTGCCGTTTCCTTTTTCCAGGGCAGTCAGCTCCTGTCGGGTGACAGGTCTGTACGTCGGGCCCGTGGGTGTCATAGCAAACCCTGTGTGCTGGATAAGGAGAACACCCTTCTTTCAGCATCCAAAGGCAGAGCTCTGTTAGGATCTGTGTTACTTGAATTACAGCTGCCTATTAATAGATTTCTTGCTTGTTCCCTTGGAGAGAGATTAAATTGTTGCTGTCAGTCATTTTCTTAACCATGTTTATTTTTGCAAAATAAATTGTGAGCTCTTTGTGAGCAGCAAGAGCAAGAAGCTGAACGTCGGTGCTCGTTTTCAGGATCTGAACCAACTGTATCAACCACAGCCTCTCTGCCAAGGGCTGCAGAAAACGCCTGTTTTCCTGCCCATTTGACCGGGGCACTAAATTAGTGGGAGTTGTGACTTGTGTCTCAGTAAAAAGGAGATTTCTGAGCCCAACCAGGACACTGAGCTGGCTTCTTTTTTACTTACCATTGTGAAAGAAACACGTTACTGGTACCTGAGAAGTGAAGTTTTCTGGGCCTGTTTGTTTTTTTCCAATGTATTTATATTAAAGTAACTTCAGTGTTACGTTTTTAATGAGTTTAAATTACTGTTTGTTGTTGCTAAATACTGTAGAATGTAGAATTTGAGTGCTTTAGAGTTAGAGTAAAAGCGTGTAGTTGGTATTAAGTGACAGACCTGTTTGTGGTCTCTCTGAATTCTGTACTGGGTAGGATAATGTCTTTTGTTTTTTCATTTCAGCTATTTGTAACTGCAGTTTGTTTCCAATTCCGCTTTTAAAACCCTTCCAACTGATCTCGCTTTCCCTTTGTCTTCGTGCATCTTAAAAGGAATAGAAGTTTATTGATTCGGTAAAGACTGTCCAGCGGGCATTTAATTCCTCTCACATGGAACGTGCATCGCTAGTCGTAGCCGCTGCACAGAGTTCGCTCCACTCCTGGAGCGAACTCTGCTCAGTTAAACTCTGTGCAGTCCCTCTGCACTGAAGTTTCGTACGGTTCAGATGCAAAAATACCAGTTTAAAATCCCCCAGGTTGTTCTTTATCTTGTTCCTTCTTTGTTTTTGTGGGGTTGTTCTGTCTTTGTTAAAGTCTTGCAACACGGGCGGTTTATTGGACATCCCCTTTCCTTTCCTGGGGTTGCTTCAGATAAAGGCCCTGCAGCATTTGATGCTCCTCCGATGTCCCCCTCTGTCCCACCCTGGGGCCAGAGAAAAGATCTTCCCCTCTAGGGACCGACTTTTGGCCCGTCCCCGAATCCAGTGTAACCTGCGTTAACCCTGCCTGGGTCTTTCTCACCGCCTTCCCTCGCTGGTCGAGTTTTCAGCTTTTCTGCCAAGGACATGGCTGTTTTGGAGAGTTTTTGCACAGGTTTCTGCAGGAGAGCGGCTGTCAGTGAGGGCAGCACTTGTCTCCTAACAGAATTACCCACTGGACGAAGAAAGAAGGTGCCTGAAAGCCCCTGAGCTCCGTCCGGACACGTTGTTACGTTTGGGTATTCCTGGCATCGCTGCAGATTTTCTGGAAAAACATTTAAACCTTTCCACCGTTAACTGATATCATTAATGAAACTGCCCTTAGAGGGGAGCACTTTGAGATGGCTTGGAGCCCTCATGCTCGTGTTAGGCTTTCCCCTGCTAAACCCTCCTTTGTTCTCGAGGGTTTCGCTTTCTCCTCCTCAGTTTGTAACTTCTCGCTGGGCTGTTGAACGGAGCGCAGGTTTTCTGGAGAGGTTGGGTTTAAGCTGCCCTAGATTCTGCAGGATCATTTGGTTTTTCTTTGGACCCTGATAAGCTCCAACCCTGAAGGCTCTGCGCTCTTACAGTATGGGAAAATATATTGGAAAATAAAGTTAAATAATGCAGATGCAGTCTTTGTAGTCTTGCTAACACTGGAGCAGATACAGTGTGGGTAGAATTAGTAACGAAAGGGGATGCTGACTGAAAGGGGGTTGTGGAGAACATCCCCGTCCTGAGTAAATCCTAAAGTAATCCTAGCCCTGCAACTGCCCTGTCTCGGCAAATACCTTATGGGGCCAGGCCAGTGGCATTGCAAGAGAATTTTTTTCAAATTTTTTCTTTTTTTCCCCTTCCCCCCCCCCCCCCAAGGCCCTGCGGGAAGCTCCGGCTCCGTTGCCGCACGAGCTGCTCCAGTGTCCTGCTTCCCAAGGAACAGGAGGGACCTGGTGGTTTTCCAGGAGGCTTTCGTCAAATACTATCTTAATGTGTTTGGCTTTATTAAGGCGCTGCAATTAAAATGCAGATTTTGAACTTGTTTTCATTGGGAGTGCACCATTTCCAGTGCCTTATTTCTTCAGACATCCCTGTCTCCAGTAACGGTGAGAATTGACCCTCTCACGATTGCTGAGATAAAATAAACTGATCTAACTTAGGGGGAGAGAGAGAGAGAGAGAGAGAGAGAGAGATTTTACTGGCAGCCCCGGCATCCGGCGCGGGGGCCTCCCCGTGGCTGCATCAGCCCCTTGATCTGGAGGCCGCGCGTGATTCCCACGAGCCGGAAACCAGGGCGGCTTCGGCAGGAGCCCGTGGCGCAGAGCTCCCGGGAGGCTCCCCGTGTCCCTGTCGGGCGGGATTATTGGTTCAGAACAAGAAAAGAAGAGCCAAAGGGCACAATGACTTTTTCTCTTGTAACATCACCAGTTCCAAGCCCTTCTTGAATAGGTCGTGGCCATTTTCAATTATAAGAGTTCTGTTTCTTCTTAATTGCTCCAAGCACCATAGCTGGGTTTTTACTTCATCTTGGGGCTGACCGCTTGTGTGTGAATCTTGCTTTTCATTCCTGTGTGTTCCTGTGATTCCTGATTCGAAAGCAAGGAATTAAGCGTCGTGATTAAACCAGCGTCACCTTTTCCAAGCCGCCTTCCTTGGGCTGTTGTGAGCACATGGGCTGGCCCGTGTCAGACCCTGCACCCTCAGCCCCCATCCTTCCAAGAACTGCACAGCAAGGGCAAATCACCTTAAAAAGGTCCCTAGACACCAGTGTTTTTGAGTGTTTTTTTACTGGAGTGTAGTTTATTGGAAATATTTATTTATTTATTTAAATCTACTATAATGAATTTGAAATATATTTCAACCTCCACCTCCCTCCCTCTCTCCCTCCCTCCCTCCCTCCCTGCTTCTTTCCCTCTGTCCCTCTCTCCCTCTTTCCCTCTCTCAAAAAAGGCAACGATTAGAAAAAACATAAGTGACATTGGAGAAATTGTTAGGAAAAAGAAAAGGCAAAAGCAGGAGAGCTTGTTTGGGGCAGAAGTATCGAAGGGTTGATGGAAAGAAATACAGTTTTGCGCTGTTGCTGTGTATTTTTCTGCAATCAGATGTGTGGCTGTTAGATGTGCAGTAATTCTGTAATGCCATATACAAAAACAAAACAGGTTTTGTGACTTAGGCACTGTTAATATGTATCTAATATTTCACATGCGTTCAGAGGAAGAGAACATTATAACCAAATTTGTTATGAAGTTGCTCTTTTTTTCTGTATATCTTATTTTCCCCTTCCTTTTCCTTGCTTATTACAGAAGAGAGTTTGACAAAAATTTGGAGTACGAGTTACATGAAGTAATTTATTGATGAATGTGTTTTAATATTATGTTTCAGAAAGACTCCATGAAAAATGACAGAAGAAGTTATTGTTATTGCAAAGTGGGATTACACTGCACAGCAGGACCAAGAACTTGACATCAAGAAAAATGAACGTCTTTGGCTATTAGATGATTCCAAGACATGGTGGAGGGTAAGAAACGCGGCCAACAAAACGGGATATGTGCCATCAAATTATGTGGAGCGAAAAAACAGCTTGAAGAAAGGTTCTCTGGTTAAAAATCTAAAAGACACATTGGGTAAGTCCTTTAGTACTTTGGAAGCAGTTTAGTAGAATTGATGAATTTCAGATTTGGAATGTTGCATATATATGTATTAAAATCAATATATTGTGGGTTTGTGGGCATGGTTTTGAAGAAATGTTTGCATGAACTTTGTAATCCTTAGTCTGAAGCATCATGTTGGACGAGGGAGGGCTGGAGGTGGGGAGGGTCACGGGGTCTGTGACCGTTTTTCTTGCGTATCGTGTAGGAGAAACAGATCTGATTTTGTCCCAGTTTGCCAGTGCTTGTGAATTTGCAGTGGCTGGAGGAGAATTTTTTGTTGTCGTTGAGACACGAACTGCTGAATCCTCTCCTCCCCTGCCAAGTCCCCTCACACCAGAACAGAAGGATGTGAACGGAAATGTTGCTGCACGGATAACATAGCAAAGCTTTGATCACGTTTTGCTGGTGATGAGTGGTGTGGCCACGTGCAGTGTCAGAGGTTTCTGTGTTCCAAGGTGATCCCTGAATGTACAACTGTGGTATTTAAAGTAATAGCCACTTCTCTTGGAATATATTCATTAAAATGCAAGGATGCCTTTTCAACGTTTCATGTGAAGAAAGAGCTCTAATCCCAAATAACTAGTTCAAACCAAAATTCCACTCGTGATTTTAACCTCCCGTTACATGGATTTCAACTTGTTTAAAACACATTCCATTTTCCTGAAATTTCCTGTGAGCTCCCTGCACCTTAGTAGCGCTGTTGCAGCAAGTGCTCTTGTAAAATACGCAAGCGTACTTGGGGTAAAGCTGCCTCTGCGGGTACAGATAAACTGCATTCAGTTAAGGCGAGGAGGCAGGCGTGTCCTGGCGCAGCATGGACGTGGGCCTGGATGGCCACGGAGCTCGTTGCTGCTGCAGGGGCCTCGTGGCCGCGGTGACACGGGAGGTGCTGGGAAGGATCCGCGTGGGCCTCGGGGCTCAGCCTGAACCCGTGTCACATCTTGCAGACCTCGGCCATCTGCGTGCAGCTTTTTGCACACTTACAGGTTTTTAAACCTCTCAAGGGCCTTTATAATCATCTCCTGTCTTTTCCCTTTCTAATTGGGTATTGCTTCTGGCTTAGGGATGTGTTACTTAGGTCAAGCACAAAATGCCGGTGTGTGAGAGACCAGGTTTTCCCTTTGCAGTGACTCTGGACCTGCTAAGGATGCAGAGCTCCAAGTAGCTCACGGGCTTCTTTGTGCTCTTACATCCTGTGACAGTAAGAAACAGCCTAAGTGTTACCCAGCCCACTCTTGAGCTTGAGCTAAACTTAAAAAAAAAAAAAAAAAAAGATCTGAAGCTTAAGAGTACCCTTTCTGTATGGTTTTTAACAGCATGTTGAACTGCTTGGTGTAATGGAACTGATCAGTTTGTGCTGAGCTCGGCAGATGTGTCCAACTTGGGTTTTGCCTCTCCTGAACTGCAGTCCCTTGTTGAAATAGAGGCACTAAGGCTGGCCCTGCTGCACCCTGATTTCCTGTTTGGAATAAGGCGAGCGCGTGTCCTTCCTTAGAGGGGCCTTTTTTCCAGCCAGTACCAAGAGGTCTTTTCTTAAATGAAGGCTCAGAAATAGCAGGATTGATACTTGACCTAGTGAAACTGGATTTGAAAGTTTTTCTGGGCCCGAGGAAACAAGCTCTTAAGTTCTCTTTGTGGAAATCTTAAACGTGCCTCATGTCTCGTCCTTAAACCAAACCCACCTCCAGCCTTGATACTGAAACTGTGACTAAAATATCAGGTACTGACCTTGAAAGGAAAGAAAAAAATAAAGATAGGAATCAGTAAAGCTTGTGGAAACCCAGGGCAGAAGTAGCGCACGGTGCTACCTTCGTGTCACCGAAGGTGGCTGAGACACGAGGGGGCCCTGGGACCCCCCGATCCGTCTCTGGTACTTGCAGCCCTCCGCAGGCACACGCTTTCCCTCGACCCTTCCCTGACAACCTGCGTCTCCTTGGATTCGAGCGTGTTTCACGGGATGGCGCTGCCGTCCCTCCGGGGCTGCCGTGCGGCCTGCGTGAGCGGCCGCCCTGTGTCCCGCCGAGGCACGCGCAGCGACCGCTGTCGCCTGCATCCGCGGAGCGCCAGGCGTGGAGCCAACTGGGACAGACCCCACGAGAACTACTGCTATTTAATTAACAGTCTCTGCAGTTAACTGTTGAAGTGGCATCAGCTACTAACCAGTTTTCCATCCGTTTAGCGCGTGCCCTAGTGAAAGTTTATGGCAGCAGTTAATAGGCGGGTGTATATGGAGCCAAATGCACGACTGAAGCCTGTTACGTTCCGGCACTTCCCTCTGTCAGGAAAACTCTCAGTCTCATCGCAGAATAAAATCAGGCTTGTTCACAGGCAAAACTAATTTTCCTAGAACGATATTGAGCGTCATTAATAGAATGATATTAATAAAGTGCTGAAGGCCTGAGATCTGGTCGGCGTTGCGCTTGTTTGCCCTGGGCTTCGGGGAAGGTTCAGGGCACCCATGTACCTGGAACAGCCAGCGTGCTGCTTCCGAACGTCAGCCCCTTCTCAGCACTGCCTCACCCTCCTGTACTTTCCACTGTGTTCAGGACTTTTTAAGAAAGAACATCTGCAAAAAGAAAAAAAAAAAGATGTTTGGAGCCCTCTTTTCTATGTACTGGATGCGAATTAAAAGGCCGCTTACCACTTGCTTAACATATGCTGATTAAAATCAGTTTTCAGTTGGACTATTTCTTCCTTAGTCCTGCTGTCAGGGATCTTTCCCGAAGGTTTAGCTTTTCCTAAGTGATTCTTGGAGGTTTCCAGCCTTGTAATCTTTACAGTGCTAGTTGTCTGTTTTCACCAGTTTTCCATTTGGTGCATATGACTCCAACAATCTTAAGTCTCTTCAGGGAACATAGCAATGTGACCATACTAAACTGTCCGTTTTTAATTATGCAAATCTGAAGTTTAGGCCACCTATTAAGTTTTGTAGATGATTTAAATTTTCATTCTCTTCTTTTGTCTTAATGGCATAATGCTGAGATTAAAAAGTTAATGGCAATTTCGCCGTTTCAAATTGCTGTCTTCTGTTTGCTCATATTGAATGAAATCTGGTAATTATTACTCTTCTTTAGGCAAAAGCCAGCTTCCAGGCCTGTGATTAAAATTTCATCTTGACTCATTATAATGAAGTTTAAAATAGTTTCCTTGTAGCGGGTTTCTTTTGTGAGGAGGGCAAATTTTTGAATCCATCTCAATGAAGCTCTCCTAAACACGAGGCCTCCAAGCTGTGATTTTCTCTAGCAGTTTCCCCATGCCCTGGCAGGTGAGTGGCAGCCCTGGTTTGGGCCCTGCCACTCGGGTGGGTGTTCGGCAGGGCCACCCGGTGCCGTCCCGGGCGTCACTCACTCGCTGGCCCCGCTCTGTGGCAAGGCAGCTCCGCACCTGCTGGCACAGCCTCCTTGTACCGGATAGAAACCCCGTCTGCAGGGAGCCAAGATTAACAAAAAATGGGTTTTTCCTATCAGCAAAAATCTTAATTTCCTTCATCCCTTCGCAAATGGTTATCCTGGGAGCAGGCAGTGTCTCGTACTGGGCTGTGGAGGCCCAGTGGGAAGGCCTGGGCCTCTGCTTCCCAGGGATCCGTGACGAGCAGCACGTAGCTCCCTTCTGCCTCAGACTCGGTAGGGATTTGCTGGAAGTGGGACTCCCTTTTATTAACACACGTCCACCAAAAGAAGGGCTGCTTGATAAAAAGTAATGTGTAAAAGACTGGGCACGGAGACTCTTCAGCCTACTTTTTTATCAAGATTATGACAAAGTCAGTAAAACGTTTCAGTAACTTGAGGTGAATTCACTCAGTGTGCCAGATCTTCCTGTGGAGGTAGGAGCTGACAAATGAGGTACAAAACAAAAAAAAAACTGCATCACTGTGTGTGATTTGCTGGGAATCTTGTGTACGTGGGATTATTTCCCAATGTGCGAGTGCCTGAATTGCTCCCTTATGTCAGCGTGTGCATCTGTGATCCCTTCCCTGAGTGCTGTAGCATTAGCAGGTTCTATACCTTCCTCCCCCACAGTTTTGTATGAATGTGTATACACACACTGTTTTGTGTTTGTATAAAATATAACAGTTTCACCTACTCCTATGAGAAGGTTTTCTCACACTTGTACTGCTCATTTTCCCACTTGAGAGCATTTATTTCTGTCTGAAATGTCTTTGGCCTCTTAGGAAACAGCCATAGGAAGGAAGGGAGCCGCGGGCTCCCGCGCGGCTGCAGCGCCCGCCTTCCCTCCCCACGCGCTCGCTCTCGGCCTCTCCTTTCCATTTCATCTCTTTAATCGCAGTACTGCTGGAACAAGTCACTTCTTGTTTTTCTCAACGCACTGGAGGTGTTTTTCGCACTGGAAAATACTCTCGGCTTCCTTTCTAGATGCCTTATTTTGAGTTTAAATATTTGCGTTGCAGTCGTAGTTCAGCATAACATGGTTCTGAAATTTTGTTCTGCAAATATGTCATAAACCTTTAACTTCTGATGTGTGGGGTTCTTGTTTTGTTTGGGGTTTTTTTTGTCGCAGCGGTCAAACTTTGGCAGTTCTGGCATGGTGTGTCGAACTCTTTCCTTTTCCCTATCCAGATTTTGACAGATGCTGGGAACACTTCAAAGTTTCATCAAGTAGCACATGCTTAAGTGTTGTTTTCTGCGTCCTGTTTGATTATTCCCATTCATACTTGGAGCTATTTATGGATATGAAGTCCATATCCAAGATCTTTCCTGGTGCAGAAGGAGGCGTTCAGCCTCTTGGACAACTCGGTCTCGACGGTCATTGGGTGTCTTTTGTCATCAGGGAGTTTGACCACACTGGTTTAGCCAGAATTTCTTTTTTTGTTGTGTTTTTTTTCCTTCGTGACTGAAAAGGCTTCAAAAAGGTCTGTGAAACTATAGTTAGTCATGAAAAGTTTGATGCTTTATCAGACTTTATTCTAGCTTCCATTTACTGGGATTCTCTGCACCTTTTTCTGCTAGATTTAAGAACCCTCTATTAACAGAAAGCTTTTTTCTCTACACAAGGTACAGTGACATTCACCAAATCACTTACAAATCTTTTCCTTAGTCCTGGAAATAAGATTACTACCCAAGTCGTTCAGTGCTGAGAGATTTACTTATCTAAATAATTGTTGGGGCTCTTACCTGAACTTTTCCCATTTCCCCAGCACTATTTTTTAAGGCATCAGAGGTACACAGAATATTGCAGCCCCAGTCTTGGCTGTAGATAGAATCTTCTGTACTATTGCCTTGATAAAACACTATTTATTTACCTGTTCATTGCCTTTTCTCTGTAAACTGTAGTAATCATAGAATGCATATTAAATTGTTAGGCTGCCAATATGGTCAAATACAAGTTTGGAAATGTTTTAATTACTTCTTAGTTAACTCTTTTCAGTGTTAGCATTTTTGGACCCTCTAGGTCCCACAGAATTTAAAAAATTGTGGAAATAAGAGCAAACACAGCTTCAAAGTGCCATAAATTGTTATATATCATG